>JARHVA010003210.1:880000-980000 GCA_037957365.1 Torreya grandis | reverse complement strand
TTTTTCCAAAGTAATGTTATAGTGGAGACATTGGCATTCCACTATAATTTCTAGTTTACATGTGTATGGTGATGTCATAATAGATAGAGGATTGATTTACATGGTTTATGTGATTGTTACATGTATTAATGATTGTACACACACAAGTTCTAGTTGATTTCTTGAAATATGAACTATTTTTATCTACCCCTTTATGAAGGGAAGGGCCACTCCTAGTGGGTATGTGTGTGGGAGACTGATAGTCTATGCTTGGAGTAAAAACTCCTGATGATGCTCTCCATCTCTTCATATATTCAACCATTTGTAAATCATACTCATGTATATTTGTATGGATCATTGATTTGGTTATGAGTCTTATTTATACTGTTATACATGTTATATTTTATATTTAACCTTTTTACTAAAATTTAATATGACATACATTATTATTGATGACTATTTAGCATAGCTGTTAGACTTGTAAATAATATTGAATATTATAATAGTAGTGGTTGCATGCTTATTTATATATTTATTTTGGATTATACTAGTGATATAATGTACTTGAATCTTTCCACTATTAATTATATGAGAAATATTCATTTTGTATTATGCTAGAGACTATTTTAAAACTAAGTAGATCATATTATTAACTAGTGGGTTGATGCATTTTTTGCATTTATACTTTATATACATGTATTAGTCAAACAATGAATTTATATAGGATTATGGATTATTTTATAAGTGATCTATATGGAATTTAAAAAAAATATGTAAATTTTATGTATCCCAGTGGGGTCTTAAAAAATAGAAAAGGATAGCAACCATCTATCATGTCCCTATTAAATGATTATATATTTTTCCTACCAATGATCATATTTTATAATGAAACACTTATTAAGGTCATTCTCTCTATTTTTAGGCTTCCTAGTGTGTTGTCATCTTGATGAGATTTATTTAAGTACACATTCAAATCATTTATTATACAACTTACAATTTTAAATCACAAGTCATATTTAGGCAAGTTCTCATTGATAAAAAGTTCCATATTCTTCCCAAATCATGTTCCAAATACTTCAAGTAGTCTTCAACCAAGTTTTAAAGTAGTTTTATAATCCCTAATCCCACATGATCAAGTATTTAATATAGTATTGGATGCATTCATATATTCAAAGGAGTATAATTTCATAAATCACTTAGGTGGGATAACTATATTGAGGTTTGATCCTTCTTCAGAGTATTATAATTACAAAATGTTAAGCACAATGGGGTGTTGAGATCCAATACAACTCCATGCTAACCCTTTTTTACTCCTTCATATCATGAGTCTCCTTATATGACAAATCCATGATTTTCAACTTTAAAAAGGCATAGAAAAATTCTACATATAGTTCCAAAGATGAAATCAGTGCAAGAAGACCTAATTTTTACTATTTCACCTGAGTATTTTAAAAGTTCTAACTTTTTTACTAAAAAAAATATCTACCAATAGGTAAAATACAAGTAATAAATCATGTTCCCTATTGGGTTCTCATGTCCTTGAGGGAACTCAAGCTTAATTTTTTGAATGTTTCTAAGTTTTCTACATTCTATCTAATCCTACACTTTGTTTTCCTATTCATTCAATTAATGACTCAAAAATCTAAGTTCATCTCTATTTCTCATAGTTTATCCTTATTCTTTGTTAGGAAGGGTGAATATCATATGAGGGATTAGATAGGAGAGTTTTGAACCATGTATCATACAAAACTCACTCTAAAAGAGTCATCGGGTAATTTATTTTAGCATGGTGATGGTCTATTGTTTGAACTCCAAGATGTCAAACTCTTTAAAGAATGCATCCTTTAGGGTACCATAGTCAACCATGGCCTGATTGGGATAAAAATTTCTATACCAAGTGTGAACATCATCAAGTAAATTGGTTACAAATTGACTAGCCTTTCACTCTGAATGGATGTGCATCATGCACGCTAATGTAGTTCATACTTTAGTATATGTTTTATAGTATTTTACATGTCATGATACTCTAGAAGGTGCATAACCATTTCATAATAGATATGTTAAATGGGTTAGTTGGTAATTGAGGTACTTGTCCCCTTGGCATCTATCTTGGTAGTAGTCCTCTAATGCCTCTAGACTCAAAGGTAGGTGTTGGTTATATTGTTACTATTGGCATATTTGATTTCATTAGTGTTGTGTTACTTGATTCTGGAACTAGACCACATCTTGTAGGAAATTTCCCCCTTGCATTGATGACCTTGGTTATATTGGTATGCACATGTTCAATTTATATTGTGGTAAGCTAGTACTCAATGGTATAGAAGTGGTTGTGCTCACCTCATTGTATGGAATAATATGTTCAATAACAAAATTACAATCTAAATATATAAAATGTCTAAGATTTGAGGTATTGGTAGTGTCAAAAAACACTTATATACTATCTTAAAGTAGGGGATCTACTGCATGAGCATGCACTTTAGGTTTAAAGGGGTTAGGCACATCAAGTGTATCCAAAGTCACCAAATTCTATATTAACTTAGTGAATTCCACACTTATCAAGTTTTGAGCTCAGTACATCACTTGATTATACCTAACATCTTTGCACTACTATCTTTTAAGAGATCCTTCCCCATTAAATTTTTGTTCATTATGGGTCTTTTTAGTAATTCGAAGTTCTAGATCATCTATTAATTGGTATCATATCTTATTATAGGCTTATTTTTTAAGCTCTCAAGTGTCAATTTGCTCATCCCCTTCCATTACACCTTATCTACACATCCCCCTCTTCCCCTTTCCATAGCTCATACAAGAAAATATTTTATCCTTCCATCCTTAGGTTTTAAAACTAAAATCAACCATTAGCTTCTTGAGCTCTTTACCAAACTCCTTATAAACATGCCTCTAGGGTCATGCAAAAAATGGTACTCTACTTCCTCAAGGCATGAATAATTTGATACTAAAACTTCAAATACATGACTATTTAGATCTCCTTATCACCATTTATCCATTGATCTAGTCCAAGTAACATCTAGGGTTCCAAGCCTCTCTAGGCACTCCTTTATCCAATCCTAGTTCCATAAATAGCTTCTTCTTTTGTGGGTTGAATATTCATCCAACCACTTGTATACATACTCAAGTAAATAATATAAAAATACCTTGTAAAAAGCATCAAATAGGTTTAATTGAACCTATTTTCTTTGATTTGAGCCTTTGAAAGTTTTATTCTTCTACATAAGACTATTTTCTACCTATTACATCTAGAATTGGATGTTTTAGAGAGAAAGTTAGTACATCATTCTATCATACCATTGTAGGAACAAATTTCAACATTGGTCCTATAAATGGAGCCAAAATGTTCTAAAAGTATAGGAGTAGTTTATTATAACCAAGCACAACCATGGGATAACACCCTTTGTGAACAAAGTTTAAATACTTATTTTCATTAACATCAATCCACATAAGGCACATGCCTTATGTGATCACCCAAAACACAACTGAGAATGAATCAATTCTCACATTGGGTCAGTAATGCCATGGTTAGAAGATTCACTAGGGGGACTTAAGTAATATAGTAAAAACTTAACTCTAGGTCAAATACATAAGTGTAGTCCTTTCTCAAGTTAAGCTTAGGGTCTTATAGGCACTTACCTATCCTACACATGTCATTTACATAGGGGTAAGGTTTACTAGCATAGACCTATACTCATCTTCTATAGAAAATGATGATGTCATAATGAAAATTATATAGACTCCATTAAATTAGTTAAAGCAGAAAATATATAAACATCAATTAACATAACTTAATCAAAAGTGTGACATCACAAACATTCACATCATATTGGTAATATTACAAGACATGCAAACCAAACATGCTTATTACATTTTAATGTTACACTATTTATCATTTTTAAAAGTCCATAGAAGTTTTTATATTTATTTCATAATACTAATAACCTAGAGGCTCAAAATTGACCCTGGACACATAGAATTAGAGCCAATAGATAGAGAATGCCCACTAAAAGATATGACATGATAAGAACATCAAGTGTAAGGTGTTTATATAAGGTAAATTGGTCTTGTTATATGATTATAAGTAAGTAAGGCACCCATGTAGGTTGTAGTTCATGTGGATGGGACCTTATGTCATCCACAACATCTTAGATATTGGCACATGCAAGCTACATACATTGATTACTGAAATGCTCCATGGGCATTTTAATGGAAATAAATTGAAAGTATACCATCACTAAGATGGCACTTGTGCCATCTAACATTGGATTTCTAGTCAAAATTTAGTCACTTTGTCTTACGATCATAATAAAATTGTCATGATCCAAATATGTTCCTTATGTTCTATTTATTTTATGTTGTTTGAATAAGTCTGGCACTTTTAAGCCCATAATATAACTTTTCTAGTGCTTACCCCTACATAAATATATTAGGTTGAGTTGAGTTTGGTCATTTTTTAAGCACCTAGGGATAGACACCTAAATTTTTTGGCACATATGAAGTCTACCAACCCAATTAAACTATAAGTATGAATTGAAAAGGAAAAGTACACAAAGTGTTTGTGTGTAAAAGACCAAGAGGTGACAATGTGGTGATTTAGGAATACCATAAGGATTTGTATGGGGTAGGAGAGGTTGAATCATGAGACAATAAAGTGAATAAAAATTAACCAAGAAAGTGAAGTCCACTTGGAAGGAAGTGCAACACCAAAAAGAGATGGAACCTAAGAGGATAAATCACATGCATGTGAATCACTATGCCTAGGTAACCATAAGGATGGAGAAGGTTATGCCAAGATGAAAAAATCACAACATAATGATAATTATGATAATTGGCACCCACCCAATAGTCATTATTAGGTGACCATTTAAATTACCTATCACTTCCCTAGAAAAACTATTAGCAAAGTTAATGTTACGATGGAAAAAGAATAAATATCCACATTAAATATGAAGTTGGTAGTAGATTTTAGTAGATTTAATGGGTTTAATTATATTTTAAGGTTCTAAATGATGCCATCCATCAATTTTGGTAGATGATAATGGTGTATAAAATCATAGATCGTGAAAGAAGGAGGTTTACTATCATTTTCAAGAGATCAAAATTGACAAAGGAATAAAAGCCACTAAATGAGAAAATGATACCTTAGAGGAAACAAACTCTTGATAGCCCACAAATTAAGAGTGAAAGATTAAATATAATATTAAATTTTGACTTGAGTAAAAAATGAGGAAAGTAAAGAAAAATTAATGAAAAAATAGGGGATCAAGATTTTAGTAGGATAACCAGTCTATCATTAATAGGGCAAGAAGCTCAACAACTAAATACGTAGTCACAATTTAGCTTGGATGTCAACTTAGAAGGAGTAATAATGATTTTTTGGAAAGTGAATGTAAAATTTTTAATGAATTTTTTGAATGTGGTTATCACCACTTAGGATATAATGGATGGTGCATTCTTTATCCTAAAAGGCATCACATTATATGTAAAACAACCCTATTTAGTCACAAAGGTTATTTTAGGCTTGTCCTCCTCCTTGATTTAGACTAGATGGTATCCTAAAAATACATTAGTAAATGTGTATATCTCATAACCTATGATTCCATCCAATACTTCATTGATGAAAGGAGTTGGAAAGGGGTCAATCACATAGGTAGCGTTTAATAGTCTATAGTCAACACAAATTCAAATGTTCCCATAATTTTTGATGTTCATAACCATGAGGCTGACCTATTCATATTAATACACTAGGTAGATCACTCTTGTGGTTATCATGCCATAAATCTTAGTCTTGACCTTAGCACAAAGATTTGAGTTCATCCTATAATGTCGCTTCTTGATGAGTCTCATTTTATCAACTAGTTTTATGCTCATGTTCTCAAGGGAAGGGTGGGAACCTTTAATAGCTCTATAGTTTCAAAGAGAAAAAGTCTTAGATTTTGTTGAGGAGATAAAAAATATGTGATAGTTATGTATTAGACCAATAAGGACCTAGAGTGGCAATTTTGGGTTCCCCCTTTGAATTGATATCTACCTTGGTAGTTTTTAATGGTGCTTGATAGGGTTCATACTTCTAGTGGTGTGAATCGTCAACTTGTTTTCTACCCTGCATTATTTCTACCCAAAGATAGGTAAGGTCTTCTTATTCTAGGGAACTATCCTCAAATTTTATCACTAACTTCTTCTTCTCCATTAAATTTTTCTAGCTATAAGCTTTATATGTTTCATCATCTTAATCACTAGAGTCACTATTTAGAATTTTATCTTTAAATAAGGTTGGGAGTGCTAACCCTTTTTATCAAAACATGTCCTTTAGGCTCTCTTCTAATATAGTAGTGTCTTCAAAAATTGACCTTAGAACTACCTATAATGGGTCAATCAATTCAATATTTTGCAAAGAAAAGAAGAAAGTATGAACAAACTACTCTTTAAGGGTATCCCAATTTGATATTTCATGGCACGTCTCATGTACTACATACCATGCCCATGCCCAAGTTTTTAAGTCTATATATAAGGTGTGTACCCATAGATGTTTTGGGGAATTTTCATCACAAATGGTCCATGTCTCTTTGAAAATAATTACATGTGTTATGGGGTCAAAGTCACAAAAGTAAGCTAAAATGTCTAAGTCCTCATTGATTTTTCAAAATATGGTGCAAATGGATGCCTTGACATCCTACCAAGTTGGCAAGCTAGGATTTTGCACTTCCCACTAATGAGCAGTAGAGCTTTTCAATGTCTACAATAGTGCACTCATTATATCCACCTCCTTTGGGATGCATGACTCAATGTCATAAACATAATATTCTATAGGATTACTTCATATCTTGGGAGCATAATAAGTTTTACCTTACTAAGGGAAAGCACTCTTTTTCCCTATTTCTTGTCACAAAGGACCCATATTTTAAGAGTGTGATCAATTTGTATCTAGCCTATCTTTACTAGTTTTGGAACCTTTTATCATACCGAATGGCATCATCAACTAGTGGTATCATATGCTTCCTTGACCCATCAATTTCAAGTGACATATATCGTGTCTAAGATCACCTATCCATCTTCTCAAGAGAGTATTTATTTATCATTTGGTTGTAAAGTCTTAGTGCCTTATGTTGTGATGTTATAGATATGGTTGATTTCATCCTCAATGCCCATGCTCTCAACATAGGGGGGTCCTTTGTCATTTGGAACAGGTATAAATACCCTCTCCTTTCCATTCTCAAAGGTCATGTAGCACCTTTTAAAGTACATATCTGGATTGTTTACATAACACCATGACATTTCTAGAAGTACCAAGTAGTTGTCTTACTCTGTTAACACTATTACTTCAAAGTCATCCCATAATTTTACACTCATGATATCTACAACTACACTTTTAAAAATTATGATAGGTTATGTTTGGGTCTTATTGGCCATGAATATAACATCAGGGGAAGATCTCAAAGCTATGATACCCATCTTATCCCAAGTAGTCTTTATCAAGATGTTGACCAAAACACCTATGTATAAAATAACCTCATAGATAGACCATCCATAAATAGTGGCATCCACCAAGAATTTTGGGTAATATTAAATTTTTTGAGTTTGTTGGACTTCTCATGCCCTCTCCATGCATGACGTGACAACCTTAAATTCATTTAGAATTGCATGTTCATGGAGTATGTTTTTCAATAGGGGAAACACACCCTTGGTTTATAAAAGGCATAAGATCTCAGTCAATTATTATACTTCAACATCTCATCTATCCTACTTATTTTGAGAGGTAGTAGCCTTTGCTTCTAAGTCCCATACTAGTTGGAGATGATATGTTTGATATGCAAATTTATAGTATATAATACATCCTAAAAGACTTGGTAGAAATCACCACATTTCTAACGTCCAGATCTACACCTCAAACTATGATAACTAAATTAAAGAAGCAACCCACAATTTACACCATCCCTTTTTAACTCATTAGCAAGAAACTGTATAAATTAAGTTATGATGCAATCATACATTGATGTGTCCTAGAGTATGGATGGAACTCATCACTATAATAGGTGCATGAGGGGATTGATAGAGGCCATTTTTATAGAGATTCCATGATGTAAAATTTCTATAATTAGGATTTTGGTGGCCAACTATTTTTTATGATGTAAAATAATATGACAAAACATGCAACGTATTTCAACACAATGGAAAGACAAACCACTAGGATGAGATTCCCCTCATATCCATCCTTGCCTATGCACCATTTAAAAAATGGGCCATTTATTTTGTCATGCCTATTACTCCTACTATGAGGAGAATATATAAGGGACATTTTGGATACCATAGATTACTTCACCAAGTGGGTTGAAGCAATTCCAACCAAAGACTATACAATTTCCATAGTAGAAAGATTCATTTGGGAAAATATTATCAATAGGTATGGATTCCCACTTAGCTTGAATAGTGACCATAAAATGCATTTCATCCATGAAATAATTTAGATCCTATTATCTAAATATATGTTGATGCACCATAAAATGACACTGTACCATCCCCAATCAAATGGAACCATAGAAGTATTAAACAAAATATTATGGACATGCCTCATAAAAATATATGACATTGGTCACAATAATTAGGATTACTATGTGTCATTGGTGTCATGGTCCTATCGCATAACATATAAAGACCTGAACAAGGCTACACCATTCTAACCAGTGTTTGGTGTAGATGCCATTTTACCTATGGAGTTCCTATATCCCTCATTATGTATCGCACATAATTATTGATTGGATGACTAAGAATATTTAATTACATGTTTAGAAGATTTGGAGAAGATTGATGAGACACATGTAAAATCACATTGGATCCATGAAATAAAGAAGACCCACGAAAAGATATGGCATGATAAGCACATCAAGTTTTAGGTGTTTACAAAAGTTATACTAATCTTTTTATATGATTCTAATTACTTAAGGCACTTAGGTATGTTATAGATTAGGTGGATGGGACCTTATTTCATCCAAAACATCTTGGAGACTTACACATGCAAGATACACATGTTGACTAGTGAAATGTTTGCTAGGCATTTCAATAGCAATAGATTAAAATTATACCATCACTAGGATGGCAGGTCATATAACATTGGATTTTCAATCAAAAGTTGGTCACTTTATCTTATGACCATAATAAAATTGGTGTGATCCAAATATTTTCTTTATGTTATATTTATTTTATGTTGTTTGAATAAGCATGGCACTTTTAGGCCCATAGTAGAGATTTTTTAGCTCTTACACCTACATAATTCTAGTTAGGTGAGTTGATTCTGGTTATTTTTTAAGAACTTGAGGCTAGATACATAAGTTTTTGGGTTCATTTTAAGTCTACTAGGCCAAGTAAACTATAATTACAAATTTATGAGGAAAAGTTTACAAGGTATTCATGTGTAAGAGACCAAGAGGAGATAATGCAATCGTATAGGAACAACATAAGCATTTTTATGATCTAGGGGAAGTTAAAGCAAGAGATAATAAATCACATATAAATTGACTAAGAAAGTGAGGCATACTTTAAAGGAAGAATAACATCAAGAAGAGATGGAACATAGGAGGTTGAATCATGTGAATGTGAAGTGATATACCTAGGTAACCATAAGGATGGGGAAGGTCATGATAAGATGAACAAAGCACACAATAATGACCATTGTAATATATGGTACCCACCCAAAAGTTGGTGGGAAGTTACCATTTGAATTACCTATGAAATACTTGAAGAAATGGTTAGTAGAGTTAATTCTACGATGGTGGAAGAACATAGATCTTCATTAATGAATAGTTAGTGTTGGATTTTAGTGGATTTCATGGGTTTTAGTGGACTTCAAAGATATAAATTATTCTATCTATAAATTTTATAGATGATAATATCATATAAAACTAGAGGTGAAAGAGGTTATAATTTTAGTGCCATTTTAAAGAGATTAGAGTAGATCAAGGAGCTGAAGCCATTAAAATGATAAAATGATACCAGAGAGGAAAAAATTACCCACAACCACCCCCCCCCCAAATAAGAATGAGAGAGAAATTAGAATATTTCATTTCACATTGAATAAAAAAGGAGGAAAGCATAGATAATTTGATAGAAAAATAGGGGATCAATATTTTGGTAGGATAACCTACTTGCAATTAATGGGGTAGGAACCTCAATAGTAAAACATGTAGTCACATTTCCCATGAGTGTAAAGTAAAATAGACACAATTTTATGCTTTGACAAGATCAATTATCCACACATCAATTTTATAAAGTCTAGGATGGGGAAGAAAAAACTAATCACAAGTCCACCATAAACAAACAAAGATGTGAATAAAGTAAAAATAGTAAAGGAAGCAACCATCACAAAACTAGAGGTGCAGATGGTAGAGGGAGTGAAAATCATGGAGATTGATCCAAATGTGAGTACCAAGCTCACATATATAGATATGGAGTACCCACAACAATTCATGGTAGGGGAAAAGTGGGTATCCTTCACCCATGTATGTAAACTAAGAGACTATAACCATAAGACAAGTAGAAACATGCAGGAATTGAACAACGACTAGATGGTAGACACAAGTAAGAAGTCCAAGGAAGGAACCATGGTTTTTGATGTCTCCATTAGAGATATGTTTAAAACCATGGGTGCCACATAAGTTTTTAAGCTACCAATCTTTATCAAAATAGAACACTTGGTATATTTCCTTTTCTCATGAGTACATAGTAATTAGTTCAATTTTGCTAAACAGTGCATGAGTATTATTACAAGCCACATAAGTAGAATCACATGGATACCTAGTGTAAGAGCATATATTCAAGATATTATGGAGGATTATTTATAGGTATAGAGGGTTAAAAATTTATTGGGCTACCATAGGTCAAGATTTTCATTCCCCATTAAAGACATCTAAGACCCCAATACAAGGGTAGTAGTACACCTTATAAGCACCAAACTTTACCCTGGAGGCTAGTAATCTAATATAATTAAACCCTTTATTTGCATTATCCATCACATGTTGTAGGGAGTAATGTTCAACATCTCCAAGTTCATCATAGAGGAAATCATCAATAATATGAAAGAATTCCATTGAGCACGCAAGACCTTACAGTGGGGATACATGATTATCATAATGGTTATGGAGGATATAGGTGTGTCATATGGTGATTATGACCACCTATGGGTGTTTCTAACAAAGTAAAAGTCTATAATAAGTAAGTTCTAGGACTTCATCTACCCCCAACTTCTCACAAAAATTCAAAACTAGAGAGAAAAGGTGGTTCAAAAGGTAGGTAGAGGACTTTGGAAAGGATTGGTTCATCCTAAAATAACTCCCTAAAAAATGGTGGGAATGATAACCTTTTCCATGATGAAACACTTTTATGTCATGTTACTAACACTCGCAAATAGAAATCTATCAGGTTGGCTCTAACTACCTTACATGTTTTCATCCAAATATTTCATGGTAACACTAAGGAGAATCCCAAATGTGTAACAAATTTGATATCTATGCCAAGGCCATGGATAATCATAGAAAGAGGATGACGTTATAATTTGCGCACCCTAGATCGAAGGTAACTAGGGATCCATCCCTTTTAAAGGGTAATAATAAATGGAACAATTTCAACCTTTAATATGAGATGAAGCCATGTAAGAAGGGAAAAAATCTTGGCAAAGATGATGACTACCCCATCCTAGTTGGTAATGAAGGAAAGTATACATTAAATCTATAGGTGAACTCACTCAAAATGAAGAGTAGTGAAAAATTAGAAGAGATCATAAAATGTATATAGTTTAAAATAGACTTTAAGGAACAAATTATACCACCTAGTCCAAATAAGCATGTGACATTCATGAAATAGGGAGATTATTCCAACAAGCATCCAAGGAAAACAAATAAGGGACATATATAATTCCATAAAAAGACCCTTGAATATATATAAAGAGAGGTGACCTGAACACCCATAATAGAGGAAGAGACTGAAGAAGATAGGGTAGTGACTTATATCCTACAAATAGGGGAAGGTGAAGATGAGATCAGCATTGGAAATGTTTAAGAGGCCTTGTAAAGTGGCATGACCATTACACTAAATGTAAAAAGGGATATGAAAATCCTTAAATCCATCACCACCTCATTAATGATCCCACATTTGAAATTGATACCAACATCTAATGATCAGGCCTTCCTAGAAACCCCTCAAACTATCAATGAGAAAAGAGTGGCCTGGATTAAGATGGAGCTTAGTGATGAAGAAATAAACTATGATTTGGCACTTGAAGAAGAGAAAAAACTTAATTAGAAACATAAGAATACCATGTTAGAGAAAAGGGCCCTAAAGATTCCCTCAAGCAAAGGACCAGTAGTAGAAGTTGTCAAACAAGTGCCAAGTGACCCTACTAGATAGGTAAAGGAAGCTACAAATGCATGCTCAAGTAGTGAAGGGGTGTTTAGATAGAAATAAAGTGGTATGGGTACCTTAGAGAAAAAATGAAAATAGTTGAGGAGCACCAATAGAAATAAAGTGACATTGGTGTCAAAGGAATAACCCTTGAGGTAAATATTGAAAACCTCCAAGATGAAGAAATAGATGAGGGGGAGAAGTTTGATGAAGCAACCCCTAAGGACTAAATCAATATCTCCTCAAAAGAGTATGACAAATAAATTGGTGGTTTTAGTGATGAGGAATAAGTAAACTCAGATAAGGCTATCATTAAAAAGGATGATAGAGATTTAACATAAGGGAGATGATTCAAAATAATTATGGGATGAATATTTATACTTGTATGAAACTATGCCCACCAAGCCACCATGACAAGGATGCACAAGAAACTCTAATTTTCAATAGACCATTATATATATGAGCCCCAATTTGAGGCACCGTGGGTAACTATTTTGATCCTAGAAGATTTTGAGGAAGGGCGGGAATCCTTTCTTGTTGACCTACACACCATGAATGTAGTCCAATTTGGGAATGTTCAAATAAAAATGGCAATAGAATTAACATGCCAAAATATCATTAATGGTGATAAGGTAAGTAAATTTAATAATTTCCTCAACAAATCCAAGGAGGAAGTACATGCCAACATGTTAAAGTTGTAATAGCTCTATGAGCTAGTGGAGGTGATTGAGTCATCTCTTCTAGTCAATTTCAATACTTTATAACTTTTAGAGGTCGATAATATTAATGTATTGATAGAATAAATGCTCCCAATACTATATCTTGAGTCATGCAATAATAATATGAATAACCCAACACCACACTAAATAATGAGGTATTAGATAACTCAAAGAGGTAGAGGATCTTTGCATGAAGTTGAAGGAGGGAATGGAAATAGTAGATTCCATTTTATTTAATTTCTCCAATCAAGACTTAGTGATAAATGCATCCTTAAAAGAAGTGAAAGATGATAAGGAATAACTATTGGGTATAGTTTACTCCACATGTAAGTTGAAAATGTCACAAATCATGAGAAACATCAACACATTAAGAAACTAGATCAAAGACCAAGAAAGAACCTTGGAAGAACTCTTATGTATTTTACATAATAAGTACTATGATCAAGGGGAGATATTAGGTAGAAGTGTGGAAAATGTATAAGCCAAAATATAATCCTTGTATAAAGAGATAAATAATATAGATATGCTTACCCTCACTATTACATCATCTAAGATTGATAAAACCACAAAAGAAATCAAGCTAATCATAAAGGGCTTTACATACTTTAATGTAGAACTCCAAGAGAATATGTCTAAGTTCTATGATCCCAAGAATTTGATGGCTTAATCTGAGAGTAGACTAAGCATTTTTTTATGGGGTAATGTATGGCCCCTAACCCATTAGTAGAATATTCATGCCAAATTGACATCCACCTCAAAATGAAAGGATATTTTTGGCAAGTGGTTAGCCTAACAATTTTGGTAGCCAATTGGAGGATGAAGCACAAATCTTGCACAAGTTGGTAGATATTTAACCATTTATTAAATATGTATGGAATTAATGAATATTTGTATAAACACATAAAGTGTATTGTGGGGATCATAGAGTCATGAAAATGGTAGTTATGATGATATAATTCTAGCTTAGTACTTAGTATATACACATAATATTTTCAAACTTTTATCAATTAATGATGCTCTATATCTTATAAGAACCCATTGAGTCTCAATCTCTATTATTGCACACCCGATTGGTACTTCATAGAATTGTTATCTCTTTTTACACTTATTATCTACACACTTGTCTCCTAAAAGCCATTCCCCTAAGATTATTTTTCTCGTTCACATATTTCTCTCATCATTTACCACCTCCCACACCCATTCTCCTAAAATTAAACTCCTTTCACCAAATTTAAAGTATTTTTTGACTAGGTCGACCTTGTACTCTTATTGGTGAAACTCATTTAGGGTCTAGGTCAGCTATTAGCTGACCTAGCTCATCACCTACTATGTTTTTGTCAATAATGGTACTAGGTTAACTGGGTTGACCCTATCAGTTAAAACTTTTGAAAGGGATTAATGCTAAATTTACCTATATATATATATATATATATATATATATATATATATATATAAGATCATTTCATGATTATTTAGAAAATATAAGAAGTAATATATATTGTGCATCTTCGTATCCACCATTCTACCTAAGGAGTAAGATTAGGGTTTCATATTTTCTTTGGAGATATGGATCTTATCTTATGTATAAGTCTTTTGGATGTATTGATATGTTGTGTAGCCTAGATCTAATTTATCCTTATCATACTTACATATCAAAACAACTTACTAAAAAGCACCTTGGCCAAGGAAGATATTGTAGTCTATTAGATTACCATATTGGTCATGTTCTTGATTATCAAGTGTATCCCCAATTACAATTCTAAGTAGTATCTATCTTCTTTGAAATAGGATTGATTTATAGATCTGATGTATTTCTAATTGCATACATTCTATTGAACTTGATGTGAATCTAACCCTTATAGGTTTCTTTCATGTTTTTCATTTCCTATCATTCTATTTATTATTATTTATTATTTTTGATACTAGGTTGATAGGGCTAATATTGTTTCTAAATTTTGTGTATAAGTTTAACACACAGTCACATAAAAATGAATATATTATTTTTATGTAAGTCTTCATTAGATATAGGTTACTAGGTCAAAGAAGTCAACACAATACTCTTATTTAGCTATAGAAAACATACTAGGTTGACTAAGTTGGTATAGTATTCTAGATAGCTTCTAGAAAACATACTAGGTCGACTAGGCTGGTATAGTATTCTAGATAGCTTCCAGAAAACATACTAGGTTGACCAGGCTAATATAATCATCTTGACATGTTTCAACAAATAGGGAGCCATAGAACTAGGTCAACATAGTTAAAATAGTCAATATAATTTGCAAGTAATATTGAAGACACTTCAACATCAATCTCATGTTCCTCATCATATTCCAACCCACAAAGGTTCCTTTACTTCTCTCTCTTTCATTTTAGTTCTTCCTTAAAATTCTATTTTACATAGTTTGTATTCTTTAAAACTACCATCATACAACAAACTAGGTCAACCTAGTTGATATAGTTCTATCTTCTATATTTTATCTGAAAGACTAGGTTGATCCTATCAACATAGATTTTAAATACCCTTGATTATGATTTATAGTAGAAGCACTATTTTCTCTATTATATAATGTTTTCATACACTGTCATCTAAACTAGATATATACTATTTTAAATTAGAATTAACAACTATATGATAGTAATTAATTCACACTTTCACTTTCAATTTTTTGCATGATTAGAGTAGATCACATAGTCTAATTAGACTATTTTTCAATATACTAGTTAGTTTCACTATTTTTCTTTTTATTGCACACACTACCAAATCACATAATTTCAAAATGTATTTAAACATTTGTCTACATAAGGCCTACCTACTAGGATTTCATCACAAATGGGGAAGCTAAATTTTTTTTAGACAAGTATAAACACATGGTTAATGGTATATATTGGAAAATTACCTGACACCCTTATCACTATAGTATTGTGAAGTGAGGGGGTAGGCGCCAATACCAAGCTAATACCATTGCTAGCACATATCCCTTTTAACCTAAACATATTGAAACCATCCATATATTGATTTCTAGTGGCCTCACTTAAGCCAACTTACCTATCAAAATTAAAATAACACTTTATAATAATCTAAAAACATTTAGGATGACCACTTAGTTAGAATTCATTTTTCAGTTGACTATTTCCTCTTTGCTCTTTATATGTTGTATTTCAAAAACTTGCATTCAATATTGGTGTAAGGTTTTGTGTTTCATGCCTCAATTGGATCATCCTCACTGATCCAATTACTTTTATATTTCATTCCATTTCTTTCTTTCAAAGTACATTGTAAAAAATTTCCATATTATTAGTACATTGTCATTCTATTTGACACAGTCTCTTATAGACTATCTATTTTCCTTGACTCTACTATTAGGCCAACCTAGTTTACCCAATATTCATTTTTGCCTCTCAAGATATAGTAATAAGCCAACATTATCAACTTTTTATCATTCTCAAGTTATTTTTTGTCTCAAGTTATAGTACTAGGTTGACCCTATCAACTCTGTAATGTTGTTTCCTATGTTTTTAGACCCTATTTCTAATACTAAGTTGACCCAGTTAACTTTGTAATATTATCTATCCATTTGTATTCCCTTGGTTTTGCATCACCCTTGACTTACCTAATCCATATCCTTCATCATGAACTTCTTGTTTGAAGACAACACTATATTTAATTTAATAGATATGATGAGTCTTACCAACCCTAATAGGTTCTACCATAAACAACTTATGGCTCCTATCCTAGATGAAAGCAATGTTCATATAGCCACTCAAACAAAAAAACTATGGGACACCTCAGCATTCCTCTTCACTTCATAATCCTATCTTCTCACTTGAAGATCAACTTGAATGAGAGTATACCCTAGAAATTCTCTTCTTCATATCTAAATTTTCTCAATATCAACAAAAGGATCCTTCTACCATTTACCAACTCATGATAAGTGATCCAAATAAGGAGCCTTATTTATATTCTCCCATGATTTCACTTGGATTTGGGGATAGTAGTTGTTTTATGTCTCAACCTCTTCCCTCTATTTTGATCTCTTCTCATACTACGACTTCTTATTTGATTTCTTCTACCTTCATGTCTAGTATCTCTACTAACATGGTAGGTTTTACATCTAGTGGACCTCTTCCAAGACCCATTCTTCCAAATTTTTCCACTAGTGCATCATTTACTAAACATGGTAACCATTCCTCTAGTGTTAATTCTTCTTGAATCACTTTGCTAATCCATCTCTTACCACACAAGCAAATTATTCCACTAGTGCCTCACTTGTTAACAGTTCTTCTCAAGCTCCTAATAACACCCATAGTGGTACCCAAGCCACTACTACCAATTCTAATTCTTGAAAAAATAATGAAAGTTAAACCCATCAACTCCTATTATAAATTATTAATCAAATGAATTCTTTTAAAGATAATAATGCAAATTAAATGATGCAAATGAAAAATCACCTTATCTATTTTTAAACCCACCTTCAATAGATGCCATGGGACACACATAATCAAAATTTTCCCCCACCTCCTCTTCAAGATTCCCATGGTAATACTATCCCTCAACCTTCTCTAGTTAATAATATAATCAAACATCTTCAAAATGAGCCTCTTCCCTCTCAAATTGTTAATATCGATATAGGAGGTATCACCCCTACCATTTCTAACAATGGGTCAATTGGTCCTAATCTTCATTTAAAATTATTTACAAATCTATATAAAGACTAGGTCAAACTAAATACCTTTTCAACTACCAAGATATCATCAAAAATTGTCATGGGTGATGCTTTCAATTAGTACAACTAGCTTAAATTTCATTCCATTACTAGTTTGAAAGTCTTAGTAAATGCTCTAATCCAAGAGTTCCAAACTAGTGATCTCCTTGAGAATATTTTGGCCCATTTTATCAATTATAAGTAACTTGAGACAAAAACCTCTCAATATTTTATAAAATTATGGAGGACCTTATCCAATAAATGATAACATAATATTGTATATGACAACATTTTCCATTTATTTAAAAATTCTCTTTTTCCCATGTTGCAATATTGGGTTAAAAATTTCTCTCCACATATGTTAGAAGAGGATATAGACCAATCTAAGCATCAAGATTTCCTTGTGCATCAATTATATCCATCCCAACCTTTTATGGGTACTTGAATGTTACTTAAGAACAATAATCATCATGCCACCAATGATGGTATTATAGACTCTTATGATACCATCCACACTATTTAAGTTGTTGTTCCTAACCAAAATCTAGAACAAGCTTCCCCTCCCAACCACATCACCAATCCTCATTTATCTTCAACTAATAACATCAATGTTCACAAACCTTTATCCTTAGCATAATTATTATAATTTATACCAAGGCCTTCCCCATGAGAACTTGATCCCACACATCCCATGAAATATTTGTATATCCCAATAAATTTTGTTGGTTTTATGATAGTTAGGGTCATTCTCATAGGACTTGAAGGCAACTTCATTATTTCTCTATAGATTTCATTCTTGGTCCCAATTTTGACCATGATTCTATCATTCATAAACAACAACAATCCTATGACATTACTTTCAAGGCCCATAAAACACAAACTAATTCTCAAGCTTTGAATTAGGCTAATGCTCATTTGGCCATCTATAAATATCCTCTTCCAAATCACCAAGATACCCAAGAAAATCCCACCTATTCTACCAATAATGTTGATAGTCTTATTGACCCAATTCTTGAAGATAATGTTGTTAATATGACTAACATGTTAAGGGTGATTTATTGCATTGATCCTTAAACCATATACACACCTTAATTATCTCACATATTTTGTGTTATCTAATTTTCTTCTCTAACTCACTTAAATAAGTTTGGGAAAGAATACATTATAACTTTTGATGAACCAATTAATACACCTCCTTTATATAACACTTTTCATGCTATTTCTACAATCCCTCCATATTATTTACCTAACACCAATGATACTAAAAATCCTATCAACACTTATTCTAATATATGTCAACCCACACCTACATCAACTACTCTATATTCTCAACATAATCTATAAAATTTTACTCTTATTAAACCTTCTACCTCTTACCAACATAAATTCACAAGTACTTTGTCTCCTCCTTCTAATGACCTCCTTCAACACTATGCACCTCTTTCCAATAATATTATTATGGGTTATGATGAGTGGGATTCGATCACATAACTCACTAATATCCCATCTCAAATCTCATTTATCAAACTTATGTATACCTATATGCATCATCATGACCATCTTATGTAACTTTTGTTCAAAATGAACATTCCTCATCCTCCCCTGGTAGGATGCGAAGCCACCTTATCTATATTTGAAGATAGCATTCTCTAATAGTTTGAAAATATGTCCATCCCTATTGATGAAATAATGGACACTTCTCTTTGCCTCAAATTTTTAATTTATTTTATGATTCTTGATGTGATTCTTATTCGTTCAAATGATCATCCTCTTTTCATTAGTGTCCAAATTGGTAATATCCAATTCAAGCATACATTTATTGATGAGCATTCTAAAACTTATGTTACCTCTCTTTATTTTATCAAAACTCTTAGATATTTTGATTATAACCTTAAGTCCACATGCAACACATGTCAAGGCTATAATTGAAGGCAAATTTCTCATTTAGGTTCTGTGGCTTCCCATTACTACCCTACCTCTCACCATTCATGTGAATGTGATGATTTCAAATTTCCTATATCTTACAAAAATTTTATTGGTAGGTCATGGACTCATCATATGAGATAAATTACCTCTTCTACTTTCTAATTCATTAAATTTCCTCATAATGGAGCCATCTATAAGATTCAGGGTGACACCAACCCTTGGAATTTCTAATAATTCCATGACTATGGTGTATTAGAGATTCCTACCCTTAAACCCTTTCCAAGTTTTTTATTTGGTGCATCTCAACAATTGAACTTTCCCATCAATTCTACCTGAGGTTAAAATGCTCATCCCAAAATCATCAAGTTTATTCCACCTAACCTCTTAGATTTTGATGATGATGAGCTTGATGAGATCAATCTTAAGATTAAAACTTATGATATCTCACCTCATATCATCTCTCATCTTCCCACTTATTTACAACCTCATATCATTCTCATCAACCAACTTCTAATGACATCCCAATTGTCTTAACTAACACTTAGCATTCCATTTATCACATCACATGTGATAACAAGGTCATCCCTACCTATGTCATTGATCTTCATACACTTAATTATGATGATAGTTATACCTTAGATGATACATTTTTAATATCTCTTGTTTAGGGCTAAGATGTTGAGATTATTCATTATCATTCCTCTTTACTTGAGTATTTTATTATATATTCCCATGTTCTATCTTATATCATTCCTAATTTTAACATTTTTCCTCTTTATCAAAGGGTAGAGATGGTCCAGACACCTCTATTTTTTAAATAACCTATGAGTATGCTTATGGATCATGTTATGACTAGCCCCTATCACTTATCTAGATACCATAACCCCTATATCCTACTTATCCTTAATATGTGTGTAATTATCCTTTAGATTTATAGACCCTACCCATCCCTCAGTGGAACCTAGCTCTGATCCCATTCCCACTCTTACTCCTATTGAGTCTTTTCCTATTTATGATCCTATTTATCCTTTAGTTGAGACTTGTCTAATATCTCCACCAAACCCACATTATCTTGGTGATGGTTTACTCCCTTTATCACAATTGAATCCTTTACCCACCAAATATAATGATTATCCTTATTGTGACATTCATAAATTTATTGGTTATTAGACTAGAGATTATTCCCTCTACCAATCTCCTTTAGCTTCTATTTTACCTCCTCTTATGAGTAAACCTACCAAGACTACTCACAAGTGTATCTATTATTTCTATGACATAGATAATCATTCATCCACACATTATCACAAGATATGATAATATATTGAAAATTTACATCCCACTATTGCGTAGCCCTCAGATAAGGTTATACCTCTCCCAAAATTATTAATTGAGTATATTCTTAAGTATAGAGAGGTATATTGTCTCTAGAACTAATGTGGGACACATCACACTGATCATTGTTGCATCCTTCAGTAACATCTTAAGGATCACCTCCTAACCATTCCTAGACCTTCTACCATTCCTCCAATAGGTCATTCTCATAATAAGGCTCCCCCTTCTTCCCCCATGGTTCCACCTCTTGTGGCTCCATCTCCTAAGTGGTCCCTTTTTCACCTCTTATTTCTCCACCCATGAGTACTTCACCCATAGACCTTTGCTCACCCATGGATCTTTCTCCACCCATGATTCCCTCAACCATGGCATCTTACCCCTAGTGACTTCTTCATCTCCCATAGAAACCACTCTCATGTAGTCTCCTGAGCATCTTTTTCATGATATCCATAATCAACATGATCCTTCAAGCATTCCTACCTTTTTGTTAAAGAGATTTGATGTGAATTATTTTCCTAGATTTTATTGAAGATCGATAAGAAATTAGCTATAATTTACATTCAAATTCATAGAGACTTATCAGATGTTATCAATAATGTGTGTGGATAAATATATTAGTAATTATGAACACATGCATGGTGTTCTTACATTTTCATTTGGTTTTGATGTATGTTCCAACTTTATCTTTATCTATTTTTATATCATTTGATATTGTGTCAAATTATTATCTATCTTACATGGTGATTTTTGTTTTGCACTTTATATTTCTTATGATGTCATTATGTTCTCTTATGGATTTTTTTTTTCAGCATTACCTTATTTTTATTATTGATTTTATTTCTTATGAATCCATTATTCTTTTTCATTATTATTTGTTATCTTATCTTTATAAACATGCATAATATTTATTGTGACTTGGTTATACAAACCTTGCTCCTTTTATTCATTCCTTCTTTACCATGTGATCAATTAACAAAAAATTATTCTCATTATAATCTCCTTTTAATAGTCCACTTTGGATCTCCTTTTATTCCCCTTTATTCCTTTTCACAAACTAAGCATACACATGGTTGAGACTTGAGATATCATGGTAGTTCATCATTAAGACTAAGTGTTCTAATCAATATTTTTATTGGATACTTAGATTACTTTAGCTAATGCCTGAAGCTCATTCATTTGTATCACTCTATCTATCAATATTGGTTATTATAAGTCCATATGGTTGAGGACTCTTAAAATCCATAATAATATGCAAAATCCAAATCATTTAACCAAAGGTAATGATAAAAAAGGCAACATTAAAAATTCACAAAAGTCAAAACATGATAAAAGATGTGATTTTAAACACATATCCTTATTCTAATAAAATATAAAACTCCATATTTGGTCTCATGATATATCAAGGTCCATTGGGGTGTGGTAAGCTAGTATACTAGAAATGGAGAATAAAAAATTCTTTTAGTGCTACCCACTTTCTCATGCAAGTACCCAATCTTTGTAGTAGACTAACGGATCTATAAGGGATCTTGAGGAATGGGAAAAACATTCTGGGAAGGTAGGTATATTTTATTTTTCTTGTTAAAAACTACCTACATGAGTTGATATTAGTGTCACACTTATTTTCCTACACAACTTTGTGTCTATAGTGAATAGGTATCCTCTATATATTGATGGTCACTCGTCACTTACTATCTTCTTATGTCCTTAACGTGACTCATTTCTCCTAATATCTTATCATAATACACCTACATTATGCTTCATACATTCCCTTTTTCACTCCCTAAAATCCTAATATTTTACCTTGAGAAATCTTGTTTTGTTCATTGATCATTCCCCTAGGGATCTCATTTGTGAGTTGCATTGTAAGACCATGGATATGACCTGGCATTCCTCAAAAATTATAAGATTTTCACATTACCATTTAAAAAATCCATCTTTATAATATGTTTACAATATTTCCACCTCATTTGTGTTCCTTTTTTGAGTTGTAGAGTAGGACCATGGATAGGACCTAGCCTTCCTCACATAATTTTCCAATATCTAATTCACAACAAAATTGCATGTGTCAAATATGAGATAAGATGTGATTGATTATGAGTTACATGTCATCGGCATACTTCCCATATTGATTTATTATGTTTTACACTTAATTTATTAATATTTTCACTTATATCTTCTTTTTTTATTTTATGTAAGAATCAAACCATTTTTCTTGAGTTTTTCATACTTCCCAACTTTAATTAGTGTGATTAATTTAAGACCAAATTTGATAATTTTATTTCTTTTTTATAATTCTTAACATGATTTAGTATGATTCATTGACTTAATTGATTTTTTTATACACCATTTGGTCTTTCATGTGATTTCCACTTTATTATATTTTTTTATACTTTTCAATGTGATTTAGTGTGATTTTACTTGTTTTAATTTGGTGCCAAATATTTTTCATGGTTTTAAAAAAACATTTTCTCTCTTTTTTACCACTCTTTGGTTTCTTATACTTAGTCATATTTTTTTGTTACACATTTATCAACATGAAATACTATGTAGTGCATTTGTTTTTGATTAATTATATTTTACCAAGTTTTTTGCTTATTTCTTTTTAACCATGCATGTGTCCTACATACTACTAGAAAAGACAACACAAGACATATATTTCCAATAGCATATACAAAAAAAGTAAGATATATGTTCTAGAAATAAATATGTCCATACATCCATAACCACAACCATAATAAAAACACATAATATTAACATCCAACTATAAATATAAGATATCTCTATATATATCATGTGTTTTTGATAGAAAAGTATAAAAACACATCACTTCAACTCTAATTCTAGGCTCTATCATGTCTATCTCATGGCCTAGCCATGATTCTCATAGATGCTTTAGATAGTCCCCTCTAAATAGTATTTTGTAATGAGGATGTCCAGGATCTCAAGCATACTACCTATCCCTATAGGTTAGCCACTTGGGCCTGTACCTATCCTAGCTAAATAGTGGTAGCCAAATGTATGGCTCTCTCCTAAGACAAGGCTTTCCATGCCTATGCCTCTGCCACTCCCACCCATGCTAGTGGTTATATCTCATCTTTTCATGCCTATAATTGCCTCATGGCCTCTCCTTCTATTCTAAACTAGCTCATCTAAGCTAGGGAAGATGGTACCATGAGATCATCCAATGTGGTAGGGTCATATGACATTATCACCTCATCTAGGATAACATGGAGTGCTCCCCTCACTAGGGATACCCATTTGGTCTCCTCTTCATTCATAGGATCTAAAAAATTCAAACCAAATAGATGTTAGATAATAGACATATCTAAAAATGTATCTATAATTTATTAATCAAATCTTATACAAGTAGCACTATTTTTTCAAAAAATTAAGCAAATTTCAACCATTTATTACCTGTATAGATGTCACAAGGCATTGTCTCCTTGTTTACTTGATCATCAATAAATATTTCTCCATTATCTCATCCCTTCAATACTTCATTCATGGGATTTTTCCCGGTCAATGTAAACCTTAGGGTCACCACCCATGCCCATTTCAAGCCTCACCTTAGTGGTGCCTCTATAGACCAAATCTATCTTGGACTAACTAATGGGTCATCTTAGATGACCACCCTCTTTGATTTCTTTTATCATTAGTATTTCCATTAATGGTGTAACCTATGTGGTCATCATTCCTCGTATTATGGTGCTGATTAAGGTACCTATGACACTCTTCCATCCAATCCTTGTCTTCTATAGCTATTGGCCATCATGTTTGACATGTCCATGGTCTCTCATGCCATGGTTTGATCTATAGTCTTGTAATTGATGGTCCTCCTCCTCCTCTCTCCCTTATATATCTCACATTCCTAGCCCAAAATGTGGGTACCACTATAAGAGTCTCTAGATAGAGGAGTCCAAACTACCCTAGCAAGCATGCCAGTAGATGTGGTTATCCCACTAGGTGTAGTGGCATGTGATCCATGATTATTATAACTCTAGTGTCACTATCCTCCAAATTTTCCAAATGGTCATAATGTGTGCCTACAGATTCCAAATGATATCTCCTCATATGACTATCTATATCAATGACACATGGGGCATGGATTACACCACCTGATCTTATCTCTATCTTAGCACTCAAGGTAACAGATCATCAACCACATGGGTAAAAATAATTGGTCAATACATAAGGAACCTCTCATATATCCAAGAACTTATAATACCATTAGCCCCATGGTCTTCTTCCCTATGGATAACATCCCATACATATCATGCATGAGCCGAAACCAAATGATAGAACTTAAGTCATAGAGTGACCCTACTCCAATATCAACTAACATGAAGTTATTACATACAATGTTACCTTAAAATATAACTTGTGACATAGTACATGTGATATCAAAAGTCCTATCACTACATTCTAGATATCCAAAATCAAGTCTATATAGACATCAGATAGACTCACCCTCAATCTTGGGTAAATCCTATCTAATCAAGTTACCCAATAGGCTAATGCTCACCTATCTTCTTACCCATCTAGTACCTTCATGATCATTGGTGTACCTCCTATAGGAAGTCTAAGTAAATCATGGACATCTTCCAATGTGATACCCACCTCAATGGTATCCCCATCCAACATCCATCTAATGGTATTGGTCAAGCATTCCTAGGATCTTAGGAATATGACCACTAAATCAACACTTATCAAAACTTACCACATCTCTATGATGCCTGCCTAGCCTAGTGTAACTAATCTAGCTCGGTCCACCTCCATAAAATACTCTAATAGATCTAGTATCCATGATGCATCCACTAATCTCCATAATCTCTGTCACTATTGTAACCATAAAAAAACAAAATATATTTTTGACCTTCATATCACTTACAATTAAATATAATATTTTAAATTTTAACATAAATTAATCACTAATTTTCCTTAATCTATTCATTTTTTATCATATTGATTTATATTTACACTACTTTTCCATTTTAATACTCAATCAACTTGGACCTTAAATATACTATTTCATCTAATTTCTTTCATTTTAGTATTATTTCAGTGTCTTAGTAACATACTAAGTCAACCTAATGGTACTGGGTCAACCATGTGGACTTAATAAACTAAGTTGACCCTTTCATTTTCCCCCTTTAGTACTAAGTCAACAATCTATAATAATCAACTATGTTGGCACTAGGGTACTAAGTCATCCCTCTACCAAAATAAACTAAGTCAATCCATACCTACTAAGTTGGCCATGTCAAAAGTTGATTTTTAACCTATTAGGTCGACTGGGTCAACCTAGTTGGTTCAAAATATCAACTCTTTAACCCATATGTAATAATTGCCTTCAATACTTATTAATCTAATTCTATTCAACCCAGTTACCCATTTTACCTGTAGTTCCCTTAGTAACTTCCTATAGTTCATTCTAGTTTCTAGAATTGGTCTAATTTACAAATTTATGTAAAAAACTTAATTTCATATAAAATAATCAAAACATATTTAAAATATTTAGTTTCCTACCTATGCTACACTTGCTATGGCCATTAGTCATCCTTCTTATCTCAATTGTCATCTCCTCACTATCTTAGCTCTTTTGTATTTTACTAATTCTCTTATATATCTATTTTTCTCTCATGATAGTCAAACAATAACAACTATCTTTCTTTTCACCCTATTTAAATTTACTATTCACAATTATTTACCCTTCAAATATTTATCATTAGATTCCTTGTTTTGATCATATATTTGTTTTTACTAGATCATTTTTTGAACCATAAAAATTTCTAGAGTCATGACATGATATAGAATATTTTCCACTCTTATATGAATATATTGTAAAAAATTCAAATTTTTGCTCTTTTTACATTAATCTCTATAGGTTTCCCTAATGTTCCTCACATTGTATGCCTTCACATCTCTCATAGTATCTTTATTTATCTAAAACACTAAAGTAAAGATATGTGTTTTTCAATTCCATCCTTTCATTTATCTTTTTTTCTCCTTATTATTTTTTACTTAGCATCAACATTATGTGTTATCATGTTTTATTCTTGAAGCACCATCCCATGGTACACTTACATGACACATGATGATCTTTGAGTGGGTCATATTCATACACATAATATTTTCAAACTTTTATCAATTACTAGCTCTCTTTATCTTTCATGAACCCATCAAGTCTCAATATCTTTATGTACATAACCAAAGGGGTGAACATGGAAAGGGGAGGGAATACCATTGGTGTTTCACATGATTATTATCCCTTTTTCCACTTTTTATCTACACATTTATCTCTTGAAAACCATTATCATAAGCTAGTTATTGTCTCTTGCACACTCCTCTAGTCATTTAATAGATTTTATACCCCTTTTCCTAACCTAAAACCCATTTTGATAGTTTATTATATTAGGTCGATTGGGTCAACCTTGTACTCCTATTGGTGAAACACGTTTAGGGTCTAGGTTAGATTTTGGATAACCTAGTTGTGACCTAGTGAGTTTTTGTCAACAATGATACTAGGTTAACTAAGTTGACCCTACTAGCCAAATTTTTAAAAATGGATTATGTTTAAATATGCCTATATATACAGGATCATTTCACCATTATTTAGAGAATATAATTACAAGTAAGATAAATTGTGCATCTACATATCCACCATTATACTTAACGATTAAGCTTAAGGTTTCATACTTTCTTTAGAGATATGGATCTTATCTTTTGGAGAAGTCTTTTGGATGGATTGATTGGTTGTGTATCCTAGAGCTGATTTATCCTTATCATCCTTAAATACCAAAATAACCTCTTGTGAATCACCTTGGCCAAGGGAGAGATTGAAGCTTGATGGGTTCATCTTCAAAGTTAAGTATTCCTAACGTTGTTCTTTCTTTTTAAGAGTAGATAGATATACATTTTTTCTTCTCTTCTATGCATTAGGATTATATATACATTAAAATGAGTATATGTCTCTTATGCATGTTTAATTTTTTTTATTACCCCCACTTTGTGCCACAAGTTGTGGGGAGCACTAGATTATATTTATTTGCTTTACTTATTATTAGTATAGTGAATATGAAAACATAAGACTTAGTAAGGGTTATTGTATGATTTTACTCGATTAGAGGCTTTGAAACTCTCCCTAGTATTAAAATTATGGGAATATGTCCCCTAGTTGGGTCTAACATATCCCCATATTGGTCATGTTCCTAGTTATTTAATGTATCTATAATTAAAAGTGTAAGTAGGATATATCTTCTTTGAGCTGGGATTGATTTATAGATTAGATGCATTTATGATTATATACACTCATCATTCAACTTCCACCCTAAAATAGATGCTCTTGAAGGCTTATATAATGATATCAAGCCAAAATATGGATAATTATAGTGAATCTCTGGTGAAATGACTCATAATTCATTATTTAAAAACATTGCTCTAGCAACCATTAAGTTTTAGAAATATAATGGAGGCCAATTTGGCTCTAACTATATATGCCCAAGCTCATCTATGAGCCTCTAGATTATTAGTATTATGATTTAAATATAAAATATTTCTATGTAATTTAAACAATCATAAATGTTTTTGTATTAAAATATACTAAAGTGTGTTTGGTTTGTATGTCTTGTAGTATTGCTAATGGGATGTGAATGTTTGTGATGTCACACTTTTGATTAAGTTATGTGAATTAGTGTTTATAAATTCTATTGGTTCTACTAATTTAATGGATTCCTTATAATTTTCATGAAGACATCATAATTTTCCATGGAAGATGAGCATAGGTCTATGCTAGTAACCCAACCCATATTTAAATGACATGTTTAGGATAGGTATGTGCTTATCAAATCCTAGGCTTAATCTAAGAAATTATTTCACCTATAGATCTAAACCAAAGTTAAATTTTTAATTTAATACTTAAGTCCCCATAGTAAATCCTCATTCCATGGCATGACTAGCCCAATCCAGGACCTAGTTCATTCTTAGATACACTTTGGGTGAGCACATAGGGCCTATGCATTATGTGGATTGATGTTGTTGAAGATGAGTGTTTAAATGTTGAGTGTAAATGGAGTTATACCATGCTTGTGCTTGGATACATTAAACCACCCATATACTTTCACAACATTATTTTTCATTTTTATTTGTATTTAAGTCATTTATCTTTAATTTTTCATTAAAATTATGTTTATAACACCCTACTTTATTTTATGCCATTTTTATGAAATAAGGTTAATTATAATATTAATTCAAATTCATGATAATTAATTAATGAGATAATTTATTATTTGAGCATTTTATAAACATAAGTCTTCCTTAGGGTTTCAACCTTATAGAGTTTCAAAAAAATTGTCATATTATATCAAATTTTTGGCCTATCTTTCAAAAAATCCTTTTCATTTTTCTATTTTTTTCATTTTCAAATAATTTCATGGCTATAGTGGATGATTACTTATTGTTTCAATCGTATATAATATTTATGGAATGATGTATTACTTTAATCAATAAAATCATTCATAATCATGTAGGAAATGAATAAAATCACAAGGCAAGACACAAAATTACTAATTCTAAACTTTGAAAAGTCAAGTATAACATAGGAACAAGAACAAATATATATTCAAGATGTTATAAGGCCTCCTCTTAACCCTCAATATGGTGATATATACTTTCCCTCTAATCAATTTTATGTTATCACTATCCCGCAAGATAATTAGATATTCTTTATAGTGCCAAATGAGCAACCAATATGTCCTTCATCAACCCCTTCCACCTATCACATTTCATGTTGATGTTATTTTTATGCATATTCAATCAAAATTACCTAGGGTTTGTACTTGTGAAGCCCTTAAGGATAAAATAATCATTTTGATCAAGTAAATAAAATATTTTAAAAATAAAAATAATGAATTGGAACAATCAATCTTTAAAAATTTACACAAAGAAAAGTTTCTGCAATATCAATTATCAAAAGAGAAATTGCATGAAAAAAATCAATGTAATAAAAAGGTAACATTAGTCAAAAGGTTTTTCATGAGTGAATTTCCAAATAAAAATGTTTATAAAAATTTTAATGATGAAATTATGGTTTCCAAGGATTCAAACATCATATATATTTCATGCATAGAGGAATAAGATAAGTATGACACTAGTAAATCTATAGTTGCATCTTCAAGTCAATAAGTCAAATCAAACATTACATATCTTCCTAGTGTTCAAATAATGACACGTGACTATGATCTAATTCAAAATGAGAAATAATACCCTAAAAATTATGAACATACTCAAGAGTAACACAATTTCATGCATAAAAATTGAATATATGGTATAATAGGTTTTTCATATACAACTAGATAAGATGAAAAGAGTGGCATACCATAATTTCAGGATCAAAAGGATGATTATGAACATGATCATTACTATGTGTAATATGATTGGAATGATTAAACTAATATGAAATATTAATATGGTAATATATTTTATGGTATAACATATATGATCTAAGATCTACATAAATTCATCCCCTAGATGATATATTTAGCTTTTAATAACATAACCTGATTGTAGATAGTTTCTAATTAGTGCATATTTTTATTCTATTTGATTTTATTATCAATCATTTGATCCATTTTTATATTCTCTTGGATTTCATTTAATTTTTGGCCTCTTGGACCTTACATTTTCTTTATGGATCTAGACAATATTCAAACAGTGTTCAATCTCACTAACTATGGTATTTATCTATCTTCTTGTACAATTTTTTCCTAAATTCTATCATTTTGCTTTCAAGACATAATTGATAAAAACATAAAAAAAATTGACCTCTATTATCCCAGTTGTTTTATTTTGTCCTTCATATATTTCTTATAAACATATACATTTATATAACACATAGCCTTAGTTCTTTCAATTTCCAAACAACTTAATCATTTTTATTATGTCATTTCTTATCTTTCATGATTTTTTTTTTCAATCTCATTGTTCCATACATACATCATATTTTGATATTTTTGCATTTGAATTAATCAAAATGTAAAATTATTTAATTGAATACATTTTTAAGTCTCCTACAAATTTATAATAGTGCCAATTCACATTCCATAAGGGGAAAGTTAATTTTATTCTACCATTTAAATCATTTATAGTAAAAGTTTTTCATTGGAACTTGTGTGAATTGTTCAATTTTATCTCATTTATTATATTTATGATATCTTGGTTTCATTCTAGTAATAATTTTATTTATTCTTCTATATATATAAAATACTAAAATATAATATATTCTAAAAAATTCAATAAATATTATAATATTGTAAAAAAATAGAAAATCTTGACTTGATCACTATTAGCAATCTAGTTTACATGTTTAAAATATGTTATTTATCTCATGATTAGTATATATCATATTCATTATGTACCCCACATACATTTCACAAGTTTCTATAAGGTGTTTCATAGGACATACAATGGTATTCACTCTTGTAAATAATCACATAGTCGAATAACAATGAGCAATGGGTTATTTACCTCAGATGGTTTGAATTTGATGGAATCTAAAAGAAACAAAAATTCTACTTAAGGTGTATGGATGGAAGTAATATAATTTATATTGGATCAAAAAATTATAACAAGGGAGGGAAAGGTATGGAAAGAAATAAGGTATCTGACTCAAAGATAAATGAAACCATTTAAAACTAGTCCTAATACTATGGTTTAGACAAGTTGTGAAAAATAATGCTTGTTTCAAGTTTCTATTAGCACATCAAATGCACAAACATAGTTAGATTCAAAGGAAATAAATAAAATATACTTCAATTCTCATAACCAAAGGTGCTACCAATGTAGGATTTCTATTGCACATCCTCTATCTAATGGATATTATGATTAATAAATAAAAAAGAACTTAAATTAGGTATAACACAATATGAATAACTGTATTAATTCCAATTCTAACAACTCACAAAACTAGAATACCAGCGTAATGAAAATCCCTCAATGAGACACAAGATTTTTAAGAGAAACTCACATTAAGACAAACTTGTGGAACAATCCTCATAATTTCTTATCCACCTTAGTTATAAAAAAATATCCTCTCTCTATAATGAGGAGGGTATATGTATAAATATCCTTAGGATGGGGATGCCTCATCTTTTAATTGAAGTCCAAATGTACATCTTTTAAATTAATATTATGTCAAAATCCATTAATATAATGCATGTTTTTATATGCATATAAACTCATGCATACAATAATTCCTTGTAAAAAATATTAGATACAAATATAGCCAAGTTAAAAATAGACTCGAATCACAACTCATACCTGTAATTATATAAAAATACTACCAATGGTGTTGATAAAATACTACTTGAAGATGAATGTTACATGTTTAGAGACTTAATTATTATCACTGTAGTTATATCTGGAGTAGTTTTTCTCAATAGGATTATAACTGTAGTAGATAGGAGCAATATCCTAAATCTAACTGTAAGTTTAAAAAATTGGTCTCTTTGATGCTTGCACCACTGTATATCCCAAAAATTAAAACTGAGTAGTTAGTGGATGGGTAGGGATAGATGATGTATCTACTAGATTAGTTTACTACCTCTATGCTTCTACTTTCTATATAATTCATAGCTCAATGCAAAATCTATTTTAATTATTTGAAAATAAATAATTGAATTTTTAAATAATTATGGATGCTTACCCATTAATTTCCCATCAATTATCAAAGAATATTTAAATTTCACATTATGTGTATCTATATTAGCCACTTTATATTTTATAAAATCTATAAATTATATTATTTTCTCATTGGTGTTGTACATAGTCCTTTCTATTTGAATTCAAAATCTATCAGTATCCACATAAAGTATGATCTATGTATAGCCCCTTTGTAGTTGATCTCACTCGTCATTTTATCTACTACACAACATGCACACCTCTCACCCAATATTACACTCTCCTTTAAAATAAGTTAATATGTGACCTTACACACAAGTTTTGTGCTATCTCATAGACTCTTTCATGTTGATCTCCCTAGATTGTATATTTTACACTTTGTAGCTTTCCACCTACTATTAATTCCTTCACTTACTTTTGTGTACTTGTTATCTCATAGTTCTACACCAAGTCTTATACCTACTCACTAACTATTATACACTAGACTACTTGTGCACCCCACACTCCCATGTTAAGTCCTATTACTATTCACTAACTTCCACACTCATCACATCTTGTATCCTTTGACACCTCACACTTGTGGACTCATTTTCTCTTTATGTACGTCATAGTCCCATGTGCCTATGTATCATCTACTCAAGAAACACCAACTTATTGGGCTCCATAACACATTCACATGTCAACTTACCTTGGACATGTGCTCAAAGTAGTCCACCTATAATTTCTACCAAAAGTAAATCTGAAATCTAAATTCAAATAGTTGACAAACTGGCCATTAATTATTCTAACCATTTCTAACTACCATGCCTGACAAGATCATAGTGTTATAGATATCTTCCTTGATAATTGAATAATAATTATTACTACTATTATATTCTAAACTATAAATATGTAACATATGATTCTAGTTCATGAATTTTTAAATCCATACCTATTCCATTATACACAGTCATATAATCATTAGCTTACTTTGTTTATCTAATTGATATTCATGCACTATTGACTTTGAACTCTATATTCTTTTACCTATTCTCTATCAAGTAATTGAAATTATATTTCTTCCAAGTAAAAAATTCCATCCATTGAATCTATTTTATTTATTTATTCTAAATATTACATTATGCATTTTATCTACATGACCATAGATCATTTGTCCCTTACACACCTTAGTCTTAGTCCCCATGACATAGATCAATTGGATATAGAGCTCTACCCTATTTAAATTTCTATGTATTTAACTATAAGAATATAATGAGAGAGAGAATGTTTATTATTCAATTATATTTCATAGACTCCATCATACTTTTGAAACAAAAAAAATATGAATGACACCTAGAATCAACCTAAGGCAACCCTCAATATTTGAAGGATCTTCATTGATGCTCTGGAGGCATAATGCATTGAAATTTTTGGTTAGTTATTCAAGTTAATGATAAAACTCAACCCAATAGTATCCTCCTCATCTCAACAACATGTTCCACCATAGTTTCATCAATAAACTTGATTTAAAGTGAAAACCAATCTTTACATTCTTTTGTTTGAAGGCAAACTTGACAACAAAGCATTGGATTCCTAGATTGAACAACTCAAGGCATATTTATATATAAATTCCTTCTTTGATAATGATATCACCTTTTCAATAATAAATATGTCCATTATTTTCATTTACTAATGGGAGAACTTCAGTACATAACACATGTAAGATTCTATTCTCTATGTGCTAGTAATTATGCTAGCACAAGGATCAGTCTATGAAAGACTATACAAAATTTTTCCAAGAATTATCTATGCACCTATAAGAGATCTTGAATGAATAACATAAGGTGGTGAAGTAAATAAGTGGAATCTCACCTTATCTTCACATGAAGATGGATTTCTTGACATATAACACATTACTACAAGCATATCACAATACCAACAAGATTTAATCCAAGGAAAAGATGAAGCAATGTGTCACCTCTTCATCAAATGTAATGCATAATACACCACTATCACACAAATACACATCATATCCTTATATGACAAAGAAACAACACTATTCATGAAAGAGGATACAACCTCAATACTACATAATAATTAAAGGCTACATCACCTTCTAGTTTATACAAATGCAATAGTAGGTAAAGTGATAAGTGGTGTCACCACCATCACTCAACCACCCATGGTGACTCAAAATTCTATACACAATAATCCCTACTTGTGAAATTTATGTCAAGACCCATGCCCATGGATAACATTAATTTATATTCTTCTTATTTAAGTACCATATCCTATATGATCAAAATATCTAATGAATTCAAACATCTCTTCCACACTTAGTTCTATGTGAAGGGTATATCCCCTCCAAATCACCATTGATAGTGGTAGCCAAAAGAACATCATTACATAATCCATAATCTATCAACTTAGTCTATCCACTGCTACACATACCAAACCTTACTCCTTATGGTGGTTTTAGTAAGTGAAATGTATATAGGTCCATTGATAATGCACTTTTTAGTATAAGGTTTAATCAATAGAGGATAATGTAAATTGTGACATCATACCTCTAGAGGTATATGATGTTTTTTTGGGAAGACTATATCAATTCAAATTTGAAGCTACATATCAGGACAAGCCATAGTAGTGGGTTATCCATGTGAAAGATCATTTATATATATATATATATATATATATATATATATATATATATATATATATATATATATATATATATATATATATATATATATAATTTGAGTCATCACCCTTGACCAAAATCACCTTGGTCTCTTTCAAATAGTGTTTCAAGGTCATATCTCATGTGCAAAATTTTATGTTACTCATGGTTTTCCCTAATACACTTGTACAGTCAAAAATGATGAAGCACACCTTGGAAGTACATAATGCTTTCACATCATCACAACAATAAAATCTGAATAAGTTGCTGGATTAAAAAATCAAAGTCTTCATATAACTTGAATGCCTTCCAACATAATTTTTAGTTAAAAACTACAAAAATATAGTCCATGGATCCCCTCTTATGAATATCCCATGTATTAGAGATCAGTTTGGGATAATGATGAAGTTTAGCACTAGATATAAGATCTCCTTGATCAAATAAAGATCAATACTAGCTCTTCACCTTATGGAATCCTAATAATACTATCATACAAGAAGGATGGGACCTTATGGCTCCACATATACTATCATTCACTCAAAAAAATCATGGTGAAGAACTGGTATCCACTATCATGCATTGATGACCTTCTGGACCAACTCCAAGGTGCTCAGTACTTTACTAAGATTGATTTGAAGTTTGATTAACATTAGGTTCTAATTCATCTTAAAAACATATAAAAGACAAATTTAAAGACATATGAGGGATTATATGAATGGTTGGTCATGCCCTTTGGCTTTACCAATGATCTGAACACATTCATGCACTTGATGGATGATTTTCTCAGACCCTTGCTAAACTCATTCACAATTATCTAATTAGATGACATACTCATCTTCAAAAAGACCTAGAATGAATACATGGATCACATATCACACATCTTATTCACTTTATGATAGCATAAGTTACAATCCAAATTATAAAAGTGTACATTTGGCATAATGAATATACAATAACTAGGATGCATCATTGACTGAACTGACATCAGAGTAGATTGAGAGAATATCAAAGTGATCTAATATTTACCTAATCTATCTAACCTCATAAAATTAAGGAGTTTTCTTTGACTTAATAACTTATATAATATTTTCATCCTTGGTTTATTGCACATCTCTTTGGATCTCACCTAGATAGAACATGAAAAATCCAATTTTAATTGGACTTGTACATAATAATGTGACTTTGAGATGCTCAAGTAATGCCTCTATATAGTGATTATTTTTATAATGCTTGACATTATGTAAAACATCAAAATTCACACTGATGTGTTTGAATATGCACTTATTGTAGTTCTCACACAACATGGACATTTAGTCACATAGCACTCATTGACATTTAGAGACACATTGCAAAGTTATTCCACTTATGAGAAGGAATTATATTATATTATGCAAGTACTCTAGAAATGATGACACTACATTCTTGGAAAGGAGATAGTTGTTCATTTAAAACATAAACCACTTCAATTCCTAGTTATTCATTTGGACCACAAACCACTTCATTTATCATAGTTGTAGAATAAGCTAGAAAATGCATATCACATGAAATGGATGAGTTACATATAATAGTACCATCTTGTGATCAATAAAAGGAAATGGAAGGACAAAAAGGCCATATATTGCCATAGGTATTTGCCATTTCACATATTCATCATAGTGTTGGACATGCACGACCATACATTTTTAGACCTGGTATTCCTCTACTCATGTTATTATTACTTCATAATGACTTAATCTAGGCTCATACAAGTTAAAAACATTTTATATTTATACATATCTAAATAGATTCTCTACAAGCTTAGACATATTTATATTCCCTCTGGTGCACCTCACTAATGACTCCTCTATAAAGCACACTATGACAAGACCTCAAAATACTTGGGATGACAAAAAATATAGCTACATTATATTCACACTTTTATTTTTTTTATATTCACACATATTTTGAGTGACAAATCATGTCTCGTATTCTTTGTTGTATCACCAATCCCATGAATATGAAGTTAGGACTCTACATACCTAACTATTTCCATCCAAGATATAAGAATCTATCATCATATATTTCATGATTGGGTAACCCATGACAAGATAACAAGATGATTCTATGTTAATTACAGTGGATCAATTCTCCAATATGGTTATCATGGTCACATGCAAGAAAGACATTGATGAAGTTGGCACTATGCAAGAATTATTCAACTATGTTTGGGCTCATTTTAGGCTACCAACATACATCATATTTGACCATGATTTGTGCTTTTTAAGTCACTTTTAGATAGCATTATGGGATTTTATGGGTACATAACTAGATCGGTCAATGCCTTTTCATCCTTAGATAGATGGGTAAACCAAAGTGTTTAATCACACACTTTTTCACCTTCTTTGAATGTACAAATGCATACATACTCACACTTTGGATTAAAATATATTGTATATCCAACATACCTAAAATATGGTTTTCCATATCTCTACTAGCCATAATCCATTCTAGGCATGTCTTGGGTTCCAATCTTTGACACCTCTAGATATCTCCTACCAAGCACCTATTGGTAATGTGGCCTCCCAAGGCCGAATACCAACCCCTATAGCTAGAATATTTTATTTTCAACATATTATTTACTTATTCATTCATGATAATATCTACTAGATACATTTTATATCATTTTTAGTAGGCCTCTTAAGTGATTTTGGTAGTTTTAGTACCAAAAAGGCCTACTTTGAGGCCATCCATATAAATATCAAGGTGAAATTTATAATAAAGCATATTTAAGACATTATGTTTCCTTGTAAAGGTTAATAAAGTTATTTTTATGATTTTTTATGTCTTAAAATGAATACAATTGTTATACCTCCTACATTCACCTCCTTGGCAGCTCTAGAAGGGCAGTTTTCAAGTGCTCAATATGGAAAGAGAAGAGAGAGTTAATTTATAAAAATTTGGAAATTATTAGGGTCCAATTAGGATTAAAGTTGGTTATATTGGTTTTTATAATGGTGAACTCTTATTTATGAATAATTACTAAGAGTGACAGTAGGTTACTATGGCCTATGCATCCAAGAGGGGTTTGTTATTTCACCTATTTATCTATCTCATTAATTTATGGAGAGTAATGATTTTTAGGGTGTTTTATATAGGTATTATATATATATATATATATATATATATATATATATATATATATATATATATATATAATTTTTTTCATTATCCAATTCATCTTTATGAGTTACTTTCACTTGGAGAGAGAAATCCTTTGTGTATAGTCTCTATCATTGGATTATGTTTCAAGTTTTTTTTTTATCTTCATGATGTTCATATTTAGAGGATTGTATTTATTAATTATTAATATAATTTCTCTCAATTTCATGGAATACATGTTATTTTATTTTAATATGTGTCTCTTTGTACATTACCTTCAAGTGTACTTGCTTTGGAGACATAGTCTGTATGTGAATAGTCCACTGAAGGTTTAAATATCAATTTGGGCTCAAATTATAATGATATATCATGGTAAATAATTATTATATGTTATTATATTACTGAAATTATATATGTATTAAGATAATATATCATATACACACTCTCCAATATGATTCATAGTTATTTTCTTCATAAGCATGTTGTATAAACTTTAGAGTGTATGTATGATGTTCACTACTCATGGAAAAGATTGATATATCTATTCATACCTTAATATATACTTGAATATATAACTACCACAAAGTTTATCTAATGGACTAGATAATTTGATTCTCAATTCATAGAACATGTACATGGATTGACTATACTTGCAGTCTATACAAGACTGGTCAAGTAAATTGAAGGTGATAAAATGTTTATTAACTATCTGAGTATTAAAAAAATTAATTTATTTACTATAGTGTGAAGTCATTTGAGGCTGTTTAACGATGATAAATAACTTAATAAGTGGATTTTTTATCATGCATAGTCAAGTAGAGACCTACAAGCCTTAAGCTTGTAGGTCCTTGTTTAAGACCAAAAGTAACATCATGATAATACAAGCAAGCCACATAGGAAGTCAATTCAGGTAAAAGAGACAATATCATAATCATAAAAAGACACATAAGAGACATTATTAAATTGAATTTATTTAATGTTCATTAACTAAGATGATATTCTATAATAACCTACAGGTCTGTATAGTTGTGTCAAACATTCACCTATAGTTGAGTGTTATGAGGATACTTCAAGGTATGGTTAAGGAGTTTATTAGAGATAAATAAAAGTGAGAGAGAAAATATTTGTATGGTAAATTAGATGAAATTAAAATATCAAATGGACACCATGAATTCCCTCCAAACCTCACACTTCACTATCTTAGTCTATACAATATTCATAGTAAGCTTTTTAGGAGCTAAATCATTCGATATGACTTAAGGCTTCACTTTGAGTGAACACTCCAGGAGTGAAAATGTTTCAAGTATGATTAGGATGGTTTAATATCTTTATCCATGTATAATATATCATACATCCAAACATTACAATATTTCATACAGAGGTGTCTTATGATCACCTACAATCATGATAAGAAGAGATGAACCAAGTGTAATACAAAAATAACCTTTAGACCTTAATGAAGATCTTGAAGTGAATGGATCATTAAAAACCTATTATTGGAACTAAGGTTGATACAATATATTTTGAAAAATATCATTTGGTTGATATAAAGTTAAGATCCTAAGAGAGAGACCTACAATCATATCTACAAACACACTCAATCATAAGCCCAAGAAGTGGGCAGAGTAATTATTGAAGAATTTCAAGGTAAATGAATCTTAAAATGAGGTTATTAAATACATGGAGACCATTTAAATGAAAATTGTGGAGTATAAAAACTCAAATTATAAATATGACCTAACCTTCATGTTGAAAACATCATCCATAGCTAGCGTAAAGTGTTACTCATAATGATAGGGTGAGGAACAAAAAATATAGAGGACTGAAGGTTAGATATTGATCTATATATAATGAGATGAATATATGGCATTATTATATGGTATTTGGAAAAATAATTTCCTTAATATTCCTTAGATACCTAAACCATGAAAAATTTAATTACTGGATCCACTGATTCAAAATATTCACCTACAATAGTGTTAGGCTTAGGTCATGGAGGTATGTGTAACATATAGATCATTTATGTACTTGTGTATGTATTGATGGAATTGGAAAAGGTGAAAAATGGGTTATAAATTATTTTTGGATATTTATAATTTCTAATTAATTATGGAATGGATAGAACCTATTCCAAGTATCCATAATGAGACTGTTACCTACATATAGTGTTGGTAGAGGTAGTTGCATTGAAGGAAATGAGGAGATACGATGTGGTTATGGGGTGAATAGGAATGATACGTGACTAAGGATAAGGAAAATTTAAATAAGGATAATATAACATAATCAAGGCCTTATCATAATTCTCAAACCTAAACACAAAAGTGATGATAAAGTTCAGTCATAGACCTATTAAAATCTTGAGCAAACCACTAGCTAGTTTTAGGAAAAAATGAGTTTTGAGGCATCTATAGGAGTGATATATCTATTAAATTTGGTAAATTTTTTGGTGATTATTGGATTGAGATATCAATTTTATTATCAGGGTCATAAAAATAATTTAAATATCCACTATTTTGTCTTCAACCTGGCCCACTCAATTTGCAAGGTCTATTCAAGAGACCTAGAGGTTCACGTGAGCTCAAGAACAAAAAACAAAAATTATATACCTCATGAATGGATTTTAAGGTAGATAAAAATAAATTTAATTATCTATATACACTCTTAGGTGTAAAAACACTTCATTTATTATTCTAAGTGCCCTTGAGTGCTTGTAAAGGTAAAGCAGTTCCTAACCCCAAACATCCTAACTAGTGTACCAAATACATAAAGATGAATGTTAAACACTTATAGATAATTTATAACCATGGAGGATATTTATTTGAAGTTTTATAATCTTTTCCCAGTATTGTAAATGATTTTTGAGACCCACAACCCATTTTTGACACGTCTCACACTCAAAGAAAGCTAAGATAGCCACCTAAGGAACAACTTCATATGCTTGTACCATCTCTCATGATTTTCATGGGGAGTAAATACTTTTAGGACAGTTTATGGGGTATAATAAGAATATTTACCAAGTGTAAGGATTACATTTTAATGTCATAATTTTATGAGCAATTCTTAACACTCCAAATAGGGGCCAAACCCTCTTAAAGCCCCAATTATGACTAGTTTGTAGAAAGGTTAAAATGCACATCAATTTTCACAACTTGGCCCTAAAAACTACCATAATTTTTTGTATACTCTTTTAGGATTCTGAAAATCCAATTTGGATATACCTTCACTTGTATGAATTTGTACAAAACTATATTTTTTCAAGGTTTTTGGCTTAAAATAGGGTTTTGGAATGCATGAGTTGATGAAAATAAATGGTATAGGTGATTCAAGACTTATTTTACCTTTAAAAGATAAAATATATATAAAAAAATTATTGAAAGTGCCTAAACCATTCAAATCTTTCAGGCCAGTTTGAAAATGCTTTAAAAGGGCAAACTTGGCAATGGCCATTTTAAGGTTTTCATACTTCCACAATATTCTAAATCACCAAATTTAACATGGAGAATGGTGATATAATATATAAAGTGAATCAAGTGTTTTTTTTAGTTTCACATGTGTGGGGGGTCTCAATATCAACATTTTCACTTTCTAGGCCTATGAGGACTAATTAGGCCTAATTTGACTGAAATAATGTGCTAGAAAAGAAACTTCCACTTAGAGTTAGGTCAAAAAAAAATTCTAGAGATTTAAGGGGATATATATTATCTGTAATTATGGCCAATTTCTCATGGTTATTTCTATTTTCTTCTAGGCAAGGAGCTTTAATTGTAAAAGGGTTATAATGAATTGAGAAGGAATGCAAGGGTTGTGAAAAAAATTAAGTCTTTTTGAGTGATTTATGGATCTAATGGCATTTTTATAGGTATAAAATACTTTTTATAGACCATCAATGAGTAATTTTTCAATCCTTGAAGAAAAATACAACTTTTCTCTTTTACACCTTAATAAAGGAGGAACAATTCAAGGAGTTAAAAGACTAAATCAATGAAAATGGTTTTAAATAAGCCTTATCAAGATAATAATAGATATTATATGCCATATTATAGGTTTATATAAGTTAATTTTTTATTTTAATGAGGTTAGCAAGGATTAAAATCTCTCCACTCTCCAAAATGACTCTTTCTTCCTTTTTACGCCAAGCTTCAAGAATGACTCAAACTTGTACTCGAAGGCTTTTAAAAACCCATGGATCATGGAAGAACCTCATAAATTCCATAGGATAAGTTTAAAATTAATAATTAATGGGTACTTAAATTCATGTTTCCAAGTGGAAGTACCAATTCTATAATAAGGACACATGACCAAGAATATAGGATTTTTGAGCAAAGATTTAGGCACTTTCTTGAATCAATCTCCACAAATCAGGGTTGAAGACCTTTTCAATAATTCTTCATGCTTCCAAAAAAATTTATTTCCAAACCTTGCACCACTTTTTAGAAGGATGGAAATAAATTAATCATGAAATAATATGTAGCATTTGGAAGAAGACTAAATCAATGTCACATTTCCTTGTTTTGGGGGCTCTTGTCTCTCCCTCTCTCCATTCCTATTCTACTATATATTCAGGCCTTTAGGCCCTGATTTTTAATCCCTCTCTTGGGAGTGAGGAAACTCTTCCAATATTTAAATGTTTAACCTTTTAAGTGAATACAGAGGACTATTTTTAGACTCATTGATAAAGGTTTAGTGTGTTACATTAGGTTGATTTACACATGTGGTAGTGTTTTCTCCCTTGGTAGGTCCTAATCTAACTTAGTTACTAGTATATAATCATATCAAGTTCATATATATTATTTTAGTGTGGATGTATTTATTGGTTAGTGCCTTAAATTAGGTAGTCCATCATTTCCCTCATATTTTGATCACTTAGTTGAACCTTTATATGAAACATTGTTGCATAGGAGTCCTTAGAGTTGGAAGAGTTAGTGGTTTGTATTTATTATTAGTGTTTATTAAGTTAAAAATGAGTGGATGAATTAGTATATTCATTTATCACCATCCTTTAGAGTAAGTTTTTTTTTTTACTTTCTATTTCTTTTCACCCCATCACTAGTAGGATTTTAGTGAATTGAGTTAAAATGATGTATCAAGGGAGCTAGCCTCATAATCTATATGTTTTGTATAATTTAGGGTCACCCACATAATTTATACCATTCCCATGTTATTCCAAGTTTTAATTAGGTCTAAACAACTTCCTCCAACAAGGTACAATTTGGGTTGTTAACAATTTTGACATGCTCATTTGGATAGATTCAAGCTTTAGAGAATTCACATCAGCATCTTGGTCTTCAGAAGTATCTTCATGAATTCATATGGTCATCATATCAAAGGTAAAGAAAGATCTTGTTCATATTTCATTACTTTAATTTCTATTTTGATGAGCTATGACTTCATATGAGGCAAAATTCTATCACATATCTCCTTACTAGTAGCCCTATGATCCATATCAATTCAAATATAGTCATATCCATATTTTTATGATCCTTATAATCCATATCATGACCCTAATAAATAATATGAGATCTTGTATCAGGCCTATGATCCTTTTCAATACTAATAATATCACTCTATCCATCTTTGTGAACCTCATTCACCTCCTTGGTAGCCTACTTTATAACTTAATCAGCCATGCCAACCTCATGATGTTCCTAATCAACTCAAACAAGTCCTAAGAAAATCAATATCAAGCCTCAAACAAACCTTGTTTGGTTATGAAAAGGACATGGTGAGAATTTACACCATGAAAATATATGGAAAAAAACCCCCTAGGCATGAGATTAAAAACATGAGGAATTTACTACAGTATGCTAAAGAAGAGTGGGAATTAGTCATAAGACAAGGTCATTCAATGTTCAACAATGACATGTTGGATATATGGGGTTCTATTTAAAATATTAATGAGTAGTTGATAGTCCATGAAAGACAATAAGTCCAATCTAACTAGAATCATGTTCCCTCTTTCATTGCACATTAGTCTACAATTGAACTACCTTTTTCCCCTCTAGAATGTCAAACAAGTTGGTGTCATAGCCCTCAAAGTTCCTCACAAGCCTTGAAAAATTTCCTTGATTGGAGGTCTATACAATAGAGACCTCAAAAGGTGGAAGAAGTGTGTCTTGATGAGGCTAGGTTCCATATCACATAATAGATTATGCAAGGGCCTTTATCTTCTAATCAGTAGGGGGAGATCTCCAATGAGATGGTGCTTTATTTTGAGGCTCAACTTGATAAAAATTTTTAGCTTACAAACCAAATCATATAAAAGTAATTCATAGCTGAAATAACAACCCCATCCTAGTAGTAAGATCCTCCAATCATGCCCAAGGATACAAGTGTAAAGACGAAGTCTTTAAACCCAAGTTTATGACTTTTAAACAAATGCAATAGTCAAGAGAGATATAAGAGTATTATACCATAAACCCAAACATAAAGGTATGAAGTGAGCATGAAATAATTTATCCCCCACCCCTCCCTCCTTCAAAGTATAATGCCTTCCCCTCATGGAACTCTATTCAAGAAAATATGTAGTAGAGAGAGAAAGTGATGGTTGTCAAGGATGAATAATTAAGTAAGAAAAATGAAGCATCCATGGAAAATCCATTAGATTTGTCTCATATTTTTGATAGTTTCCAAGGGTCCACCATGCCAATCCTTAAGAAGGAGCCTATCCTTTATGAGACAAATGAGGAGGATTTATTTATAATGATAGAATATGAGAGTGAATTGAGTGAGCAAGAAGAGTAAATCATCATTAGGACACCCCTTTCCAAGGAAAGGTGTGAATAAATCTTTCATAATGAAAAATAAGATGAACTCTAAGAGTTTGTTTGGGTGAAATATGAACTACAAGTAAAAGATAAGGCACAAGAGAAAGAGGTTTTAGTTGAGAAAGAAGAAGATGTTTCTTAAGATTTTGTTGGTCACATATTAGCTACCATTCATTATGACATCTCACAAGAGCTTCCAACAATGGTGGAAGATCAGTTTAGACCAGATAAATAAGATGATGGAAAAGTGATAATATTGAATGACTTGTACCCTGATAATCATGTTCAAAAAGTTGACATTTTAAAGTATGATGTGCTAACTCTTGCACTTTCTACTATTAAACTTGAAAAGATTCCAATCATACTTCATCTATATGATGACCAATCAATGGAATTATTTGAAATCATAAAATAAATCTATTCTTTACTTGAAGGTGATTCAACTCAAACTGAGAGAAGTAATCCCATTAAGAAAAAAGGAGTCAGCTTTTCAATCACACCATTCCAAGAATTTGTCTTATTAGGAGACGACTTGTTTTAACTTATCAATTAAGGTTATCAACTCCTCACTCCATATTTAGATATCTCTTCAATATTGGAAGGTGTAATGAACTCAAATGGCCTCAATCAATCATGAAATTATATTTACCTCTCTTAAAATCTAGCCTTGTAGCCATAACACAAGATCCACTTTAAGCTATCTAACATGGCCATCAACAGCTCATGACTGAGGAAGAATTGATATTATTGATATAAGAAAGATGGATATGGGAGGACATTGGGTGTTGGACTCATATTTAAAATCCATGCACTTGAGGGTGGAACCATAAGGCCTATCTTCTTTCTCAAGAGGCCATGAGGAAGTTAATACCTTGAACTATAAGTGGGAGCAATCAAAATGTGGCAATTAGACCTCATGGTGCCATAGTGGTCAATCAAGTTTTCCATTTGAAATTGGAGGATATATTTTGACCTCAATTTATTTGTTTTAATTTTTTATGTCTCAATTCAGTAAATGGAAAACACTATTTTAGTTTGTTTCTTTGTTGTATTATTTTTGTTTTCCTTAGGTTAGGTGTGATTTTTAGTTTAGTTGTGTGTTTCTATTTTTTTATTGAGTCATGTTAGTTTTTTTTATTCATTTATGTGTAAAAGGTGCTAATATATTTATCATTCTAAGAATAGTCATGATCCATGTTGATTTATCACTACAAACTATTCTAGATTCCCTTGACTAATAGGCTAGTCAACCTGTATGAGTTGCCAAAAATGTTGGAAATTTCCCCCCCCAAAGTCAAATGCCAACCCATATTTAAAAATAATATATTTTTAAGATATTATATACTTATTTATTCATGATACTATAAATTGGATACATTTTATATCCTTTTAAATAGGCCTCTCAAGTGATTTTTGTAGTTTTAGTGATAAAAAGGTCTATTTTGAGGCCATACATACAATTCTCAAGGTGAAATTGAGAATAAATAATATTTAGGACCTTATTTATACATTAAAATGTAAAAAATGTGGTTTTTATGAGTTTTTAGGTCTTAAAATGAAAACCATTATATCCCCTAAATTCACCTCCTTAACAGCTCTAAAAGTGTAATTTCAAAGTATTCAATATGGAAAGAGGAGAGAGAGTTAGAAGATGAAAATTTGGAAATTATTATGGGTCCAATTAGGATTTAAACATTTTTAATTGGTTTTTATAATGGTGTCCTCTTATTTATGAACAATCTCTAAGAGTTACAATAAGTCACTATGGCCTATGCATCCATGATGGATTTGTTCTTGTACTTGTTTCTCTAGATCATAAATCAATGGAGAGGAATGATTTTTAGGGTGTTTTATATATTTATTATAGATAAAATTCATGGTGTTTTCATCATAAAATTAATCTCTATGAGTTACTTTCACTTTTAGAGAGAAGGCCTTAGTGTACAAACTATTTTAGTGGATTATTTGAAAGTCTTTGTTTTATCTTCATGATATTCATATTAAAAGGATTATATTGATTAATTGTTTATATAAAGTATATAAATTTCATGTAATACATGATATTTTACTTGAATATATGTCACTTGGTTCATGACCTTCAATTGTACTTGCTTTGGAGACCTAGTCTATGTGTGAATAGTCCACTAAAGGTTTGACTATCAATTTGGGTTGAAATGCTAGTGATATATCATGGTGAATAATTATGAGATGGTATTATATTTATTTAAGTGTATATTTTTTAATATAAGAAGCCTTATACACACTCTCTAATAAGATTCATAATTTTTTTATTCATAGGCATGTTGTATAGACTTTTGAGTGTTTGGAAAATGTTCACTAGTCATGGAAAGGCTTTATATATCTCATCATACCTTAAAATATCCTTGACCACCACAATTATATCACCAAGTGTCTCTAATATACTATATACTATTATTATCAATGCATATAACATGTACATGGATTAACTACACTTGCAGTCTGTACAAGACCAATCAAGTGAACTAAAGGTGATAGAATGTTTATTAACTCTATAAATATTTAAAAAATGAAGTGGTTTGATAGTGTGAAGTGATCTGAGGCTGTTGAATGTGGTTTAAAAAATTAAAAAGTGGCTCCTTGTAGCCTACACAATCAAGTAGAGGCCTATAGGCCTCAAGCCTGTAGGTCTTTATTTAAGACACAAAAGAACATCATTACAATACAAGCAAATCACATAAGAATTTAATTTAGGAAAAAGAGATAGTGTCAAAATCATCAAAGGATATAGAAGAGAGATTATTCAATTATATTTAGTTAAAACTAAATAACTGGGATGATAGTCTATAGTAACCTATAAGTTTGCATAGTTGAATCAGACATTCACCTATAGTTGAGTGTTATGAGGATACTTAAAGGTATGGTAAAGGAGTTTCTTAGAGATAAATACAAGTGAGAGAGATACTTTTTATGGTAAATGATATAAAATTAAAATATAAAATGGAAACCATGAATTCCCTCCAAACCTCACACTTCATACACCATTCTTGTATTATGTCTTAGTCCATACATTATGGTTAGTAATATTTGTAGGAGATAAATAGTTGGATGTGACTCAAGCCTTCACTTTGAGTGAACCCTCCAAGAGTGAAAAGGTTTAAAGTATGAGGAAGAGGGTTTCCTAAGTTGATAAATGGATAAATTATCATACATCCTAACATTACAACATTCTATATAGAGGTGTTTGATAGTCACTTACATGCATGTTAAGAAGAGATAAACTAAGTGCAATAAAAGAAGAACCTTGAGACCTTAATGAAGATATTGAAGTGAATGGATCATTTAAAAACCCTAATTATCACTAGGGTTGATCCAAGATATTATAAATAATATATTTAGGTTGGTATAAAGTCAATATCCTAGGAGAGAGACCTACAATCATATCTATAAACATACTTCGTCATAAGCTCAAGAAGTGGGCATATCAATGATTGGAGAATTTCAAAGTAAGTGAATCTTCAAATGAGGTTATGAACTACATGGAGACCATTTAAATAAAAATTATGGAGGTTAAGAACTCAAAGGACAAATATTACCTAACCTTCATTTTTAAAACATCATCTACATCTAGCATGAAGTATCATTCACAATGATAAGGTGAGGAAAAAAATAAAACATAGGAGTGAGGGTTAGATATTGGTATATATATAATGAGATGAAGATATGAAATTATTATATGGTATTTTAACATATAATTTACTTGATAATTCTTAGATACCTAAACCATGATGCATTTATGTTTTGTATCCACTAAATTGAAAGATTCACTTACAATAATGTTAGGCTTGGGTCATGGAGGTATGTGTAACATGTAGATCGTGTATGTAATTATGTATGCATTTATGGACTTGGAAAAGGTGAAAAAGGGTTTATAAATAATTTTTTGAGGTTTATAAGTGATAATTAATTTTTGAGTGGATATAACATATTCCAAGTTTACATAAATAGAATGTTACCTATGTTTAGTATTGTTAGAGGAAGTTGCACTGAAGGAAATGAAGAGATACAATGTGGTGATAGGGTACATAGGATTGAAAAGTTACTAAGGAAGGGTAAGGACCATTTAAATAAGGATCATATAATATAATAAATTCCTTACTATAGTTCTCATACCCAATCACAAAATTGATATAAAGGCTCAGTCATAGACCTATTGAAAACTTTAGCAACCCACTAGCTAGTTTTAGGAAAAATGAGTTTTATGACCTCTACAGGCATGATCTAGATATTAAATTTGGTAAATTTTATGATAATTAGTGTATTGGTATGTCCATGTTATTATAAATTTCATAATCATAGTGTGAATATATATTATTTTAGCTTGGACCTGGTCCACTCTATTTGTAGGGTCTATTCAGAAGACCTAGAGGTTTAATTGAGCTCAAGAATAAAAACCAAACATTATAGACCTCATGAATGGATTTTAAGGTAGATTGCATGAAAATTAATTATCTCCATGTACTATCAGGTGGAAAAACACTTCATTTATTAGTCTAAGTACACTTGAGGTCTTGCAAAGCTAAAACGGTCTTAAACCCTAAACACCTTCACTAGTACAAAAAATTCATACAAAGGAATGTTGAACACTTTAAGATCATTTATAACCATTTATAAGATTTATTTAAAGTTTTATTTTATTATCCCATAGTTTTGAATGATTTTTAATACCTAAAAACCATTTTTGACACCTCTCATGCTCAAGAAAAGCTAAGATAACTACCTAAAGAGCAACTTCAAATGCTTGTATTGTATCTCACACTTTGAATGGTAATATAAGTATTTTTTTATAGTTAATTGGGTCTACTAATAAGTTTTTCCAAGTGGAAGTATTTTAGTTGGATGTCCCATTTTATGAAAAATTGTTAAGACCCAAATAGGCCAAAACCCCTTCAAAAACCCCAGTTGTGACCAATTTATAGAGATAAGATTCAAAAAAATAAAATTTATATAAAAAATATGAAAAGGTTTTTTATACTCTCTAAGGATCCTACAAATTCAATTTGGATGTACCTTCACTTGTATAGATTTGTACAAAATTATACTTTTCTAAGGTTTTTAGCATAAAATAAGGTTTTAGAGAGCATGATTTGATAACAATAAATGAGAGAGGTGTTTAAATAATTATTTTAAATTTAAAAGCTCAAAAATATAAAAAATAATTGAGCTTAAGTTCCTAAACCATTAAAATCTTTCAAGCCAATCTGAAAATGTTTCAAAGGCCAAGCTTGCCAATGACCATTTCAAGGTTTTCAAACTTCTAGAGTGTTTCAAATCACCAAATTTGAAATGGATCATGATGATATCATATGTAAAGTTAATAAAGTGATTTTTGTGATTTTCACATGTGTGGGTGTGTCAAGGAAATATTTTCACTTTCTTGACCTCAGAGGGCTAAGTAGGCCTAATTTGGTTGAAAGAATGTGCTAGAAAAGATAATTACACTTAGACTCACGTTACAAAATTTTATCTAGAGCTGTAAGGGGATAGATGTTATTTATAACTATTCCCATTTTCTCATGGTCATTTCTAGTTTCTTCCAAGCAAGGAGTTTAGTTGTAGAAGGGATACAAGGAATTATGAAGGAATACAAGGTTTGTGAAAAAATCAAGTTTTATCAATGATTTATGGCTCTAATGGCCTTGTTCAAAGTTTGATATGCTACTGAGACAACATACATGAATAAATTTTAAGTCTTGGAATAAAAACTCAACTTTAGTCTTCTATGCCTTAGGGAAGGAGGAGCAATTCAATGAGTGAAAAGACTAAATCAATGCATAATGGTTCCAAATAAGCCTTATCAAGCTAATAATACATCTTATACACAATATTAGAGGTTTTAATAAGGCATTTTTTATTTCAAGGAGGTTAGTAAGGTTGAAAAGGTCTCCATTCTCTAAAAAGACTCATTTCTCCTTCCAATGCCAAGCTTCAATAATGAGTCAAACTTGCACTTGAAGTCTTCTAACAACCCATGGATCACGAAAGGACCTCATTAATGTCCAAGAAGAAGTTTTAAATGAATAATAAAGGGTGATTTAAAGTCATATTTCCAAGGGTAAGGACCAATTTTGTAATAAAGACACATGACAAAGAATATAGTATTCTTGAGCAAAGATCTAGGCATTTATTTGAGTCAAACTCCACAAATTAGGGATGAAAACCTTTTTAAGACCTCTTCATGCTTCCAATAAATTTTATTTACAAACCTTACACCACTTTTGATAAGTAAGGAAATAAATTAATCATAAAATACTTCATAGCATTTGGGATAAGACTAAATCAATTTCACATTTCCTTATTTTGGGGGCTCTTGTCTCTCCCTCTCTCCTTTCCTATTCTGCTCTATATTAAGGTCTTTAGGCCTTGATTTGTAATCCCTCTCTTGGGAATGAGGAAATTCTACAAATATTAAAATTTTTAACCTATTAATTTAATGCAAAGAGATAATTATAGACTCATTGATATAAGTTTATTGTGTTATATTAGTTTGATTTACACATGTGGTAGTGTTTTCTCCCTTGGCAAGTCCTAATCTCACCTAATTACTAGTATATCATCTTATGCAAGTCATATATATTTTTTAAATGTAAAGTGGCTAAGATTAGAGTGTATTTATTGATTGGTTATTACCTTGAATTAGGACTTCCATTATTTCCCTCATGTTTTAATCACTTAGTGAAACCTTTATATGAAACATTATTACATGAGAGTCCTTAGAGTTGAAAGATTCAGTGGTTTGTATTACTTATTAGTGTTTTTTAAGTTAAAAATGAGTGTATTAATGAGTATATTGGTACATCACCATCCTTTAGAGTATGTTTATTTTCTATACTTTCTATCCCTTTTCACCCCAATAGTAGTAATATTTTAGTTAATTAAGCTAAATTGACATACCAGGGGAGCTAGCCCCATAATCTAGAGGTTTGGTCTAAGCTAGGGTCATGCATAAACTTTAGACCATTCCCATTTTATTCTAATTTTGAAGTAGGTCTAAAAAACCCCCTTCAATAGGGTACAACTTGGGTTACTAATAACACAATTAGGAACTAAGTCATGTGCATAGGAACAAGAAATCAAAAAAGCTAAGAAGTTTTTACACCACATCTAATCTATTCACCAATAGGTTTAGCATATTATATCTCATGACCAAGCCAAATAAAATGAGTACCGTGATTCATATCACACACCTCAAGCATTATAATTTGGTGATAAGGTCTAGTTATAAATTCATAATAATCACTTCAATGGTCCACACCAAAATATCAAGCCTTTATGTTAAGGTCCTTACACCATTCTATGCACTATTGATGAGAATGACTATGTTCTTAATCTACCATATTACTTGGTCATGCACATATGCTTCAATGTGGAGCTTTTAAATCCTTATACCCTACCACTTATTGAAATATTAGTGACACAATATCCTTTTGACTTAGATCTTGAATGTTTTCACCCTATGGAGAGGGACTAGTTCATAGAAGTGACAGACACATACACCTAACATGGCACACATCAAATTTTTAGAGTAGTCAATGTTGGGACATACATTGATCAAGATAAGTGGTATACCTTATAGTAACTTAAGGTTTAATTTTTAAAACTATGCATGATGTAATGGAGACCTTTATTCTTAAATAAAGGGTGAATGATCCATGTGTAGCCCTTATTTATTTTATCTCACTCCTCATTTTCTCTACCATAGAGTGCATGTAACTCTCACCCAATATTGTGCAATCCTTTTCAATAAGTTTACTCATGACCTTCCACACAAGTTATACACCATCTCATATACTCTTGCATATTGATCTCTCTAGATCATATCTTACATGATTTTTATCTTTAGACCTAATGTTAAGTCCTTGGATAACTTTTCTATAATCTATGCCGTGTAGTTCTATGTTAAGTCCTATGACAACTTACTAAATACCATGCACTAGACTACCTACATGTCCCACACTATGATACCAATTCCTATATTTACTCACCACATTATTCACCCATCATATATTTCTTCCTCTCACACCTCACAATTGTGGACTCGTTGAATCCTACACTCTATGTGTGCATCATAGTCTTGCATGCCTAGTTGGTATCCACTCATATACCACTAACTTATTGGTCCCCCTAACACATCCATGTGTCAACATACCTTGACCATGTGATTCAAGTATATCACCTACCATTTTTACCAAAATTAAATATCAAATTTGAATTAAAATGATTGATAACTACGACATTAACTATTTTAATTAGTTCCAACTATTAAGCCTAACAGGATCATTAGGGATATCTTCCTTGGTAACTAAATAGTATTTATGACTACTCTATTATTATAAATTATAAATATGTAACATATGAATGTGTTTCATGTATGCTTAAATATATACCTATGGCATTATACACAGTCATAACATCATTATATTCTTCTCTACATCTACTTGATATACATGTAATGTTGAAATTGAACTCTATATTCTTTTCCCTATTTTTTGATAATGAATAAAATTTATATTTCATACAAGTAAATAATTATAATCTATTGAAAGTGATATTTTTGTTCTATCTGAATATTGCACTATGCATTTGCTCTACATAGCTATAGCTCAGATGTCTCCCATGCATCTTGGACTTGGGCCCTGTAACATGGATCAGAGTAATTTATAAAAATATGACCTTGTAACTAACTATCCCAAAGGTTATAAATGCATGTAACCTTCATTTATTTCAAATTATAAACTACCCATTTCCCATTGCTCATAAACTATTCTACTAAGGCATACATCTCCTTATTCCATTCTAGTAGGATATCGCTCTTTGTGGCTACTTGTTTATGTTACATTGTAACATTTGGAACCAACATTAGGTTTAAATGTGCATAATATTTATTATTTATGGACTTTCTTATAAAGTTAATCTTGTATTTCATATCTTTCAAAGTATAATAAGACATAGACATGTTTTTTCACATAGGATGTGATTTGGCTCTTATAATTATTATTAAAAAATGATGTTATATAATGTCTTACCTACACCTTGAACATTATACACAATATATTAAGGAGCCTCAATAATATTTATCTCTTGTAACATATTCTTTGATTGACCATAACTTTTGAACATCTGCTTGAGAGTTCCCCTATTCACATCTACTAAACTATAAGAATCCTCTTTGTACTCATCTTAGTCCCCTGGTTGAACCTTACTTTTAATTGTTAAGGAAAATATATCCTCCGTCTACTATAATTCCACAGTCTCACCTTCAACCAACACATTATTCATTTTTACCCCTCTTCAATGTATCAATATATCTGTTGAAATGAAATTCCAGCTTAGGCTACTCAATAATAACCAAATTTTTATTTGTCTATTTCCTATTCCTACAACTTATAGATTCAAGGATGGATGTTTATTATAGATTGATCTTTGGCCTAGTTTGTAGGTGTAAAATTGGAAGGAGGGGGATTACCTAATGAAGGTATTTGTGTTGAAGTAGACTAGATGAAAAGAGAAGGGGTTGAAGGTTTATGAAAGGAAGGAATAACTTTCCTCCACCCTATGGATTTTCATGGTGGAGGTGTATCAATTATATATTTAGTTTTGCCTAAGAGATTTGTACTCAAAAAATATACAAGAATCTATTGAATTGGCCTAGGCAATAGGCATATCTAATTAGATAGATGACATTTGTGATGGAGACTATGTAGTAAAACTGGAAGAGGATACCAATTCTTTTTTAAAAAAATCTACCCTAGTAACTTGCAGACAATTACTATTGAAAAAAGAATGATTTATTGGGGTTTTATTCAAATTATATAAATACTATGTAATAAATGTATAATTAATCTTGGTATTAATATTAGTAGTGGATACAAAATAATAGGTTAATGTTACTTGGTTAGTTCTTTTCAAATAATCATTAGTTTACAAATAAGTGATTTCATTAATATCTTTGCTAACTATAATCATACCAATAGGATTCCTACTTTAAGTGATAGGAGAGATTATATTTTCAAGAGCTTGATTTCTTACCTCTGCATAAAATTTGTCATAATATCAACTATTACTATTACTTAAATAGTTTTTTTAATCTATGTTATTTCTTGATGAATAGAGACTCATCCAATGTCCAAAACACTCTCTTTTTATTTTAATATAATTTTAGGAAGAAGACTTTGGAAATTAGTTACATGTGTGTGAGTAAATCCATAGATTGGGGCTTCTTGATGGAATTTCATAGCTACCTCCTCTATTTCCTTCTCTCTTTGTTCTCATATCTCTTGATCATTTTCTCCAATTTCTTCCTCTAATTATTGTACTTCTTTGTTTATTGGCTTATTTATTCCTTGTTCTTCCTCTTTATTTATATAAATGGGACATTATGGAACACTTGAGTATTCTAAATATCTATCTTATTTTATTATCAATAAAGAACATGAGGAGATACTGGGAAAGTTTTAGTATTTATTCTATATGTAATTATAGAGGGCCCAATAGAGGTATAAATTGTCCCTATGGGAGGAAATGTAATAGTAAATAATGGTGGATCTATAGGGGGTTTAGGTGATGATTCAATAGTATTTGTGGTGGGAAAGGGTGAAGATGTTATTGGAATCAATACTGGTAAAGAGGTAGTGTGAAACAAAGTAGATACTTATGGAATTATGGTTAAAATGGTAACTTATGGAAACAAAATGGAAGCACTTGTTGAGTTATTGATGGTAGAGGCATCTGTGTGAAGGAACATGATCCTATTGGCTTATTGGGAACTAGAGGTAATTCCATGCTTATGGTAAATGGTGGTCCAACAACACTTGGAGGTCTTGGAAGACACCTAAGGATATTAGACCTAATATATTGGTTAGTCTTTATGGATGTGCTTATTTCCACATGAAGAAGAGGGATGTGAAACTATGGTGAAGCTATTTCCTTATTTTGTATTATTTTTTAATTTTTTTTTGTGATTCTATGATCATACTAGATTCTCTAATCTAATATGATTTACATATTTTATTCTTGAATTCTTATTATGACCTCCATATCATCCTTTGAATTTTAAAATATAGGGTCATGTCTAAGTGATTGATGCATATATGTGATTTTAACCTTATTTTTGATCTTCTCAATAACATCCCTAATGGTTTACTATATATCCCAATAATTTAATGAAAATTTTCCCAAACCATAATGAATTTTGACCTTACCCACTAAATAAATATGTTCCCATTTTCTATATTTCATGTAGCCAATACTTGAAGGGAGCTTATGGATAACTCCTTGCCTAACACATTTCAACTTGGTATGTATATTTTTAGATAATTGTAAAGTAATTTCTTACTCATCCAAATTATTTGGAACATACTTTTCAAGATACAATGGGGATATGTAGGTTCCCTCTAGCCTTATCACTATATGGTCTAGGTAGAACCAGTAGTCCCACATAATTATAATACTTATATGATCAAGTTTGAAAACCTGAGCATGGAAAACCATGTATACCATTGTATAAAATAATTATAGAATTATTTGATTCTAATTTTTGAATCGATATATATGAGTGAGGTTAAATTCATCACAAATCATGTTTCTAGGATAGTCATATGATGACACCTAGCTCTCATCTTATGAAATTTTCTATGGCATTTTTGGCATCCACCAGATATAACATCAGATAAAATTACCATCCAATAATTTATTTGTCTTGGACATATTAAATTTTAAATTGGAACTAATGATCTCCCTGAGGCTTATAATCTTTTTATAACTCAAAATGATGGTAAAAAAAGGGATGCATATTGCATGTACATAATAAATACTAGGGAAATTGTATAACCTATTTAATAGACCCATATATACTTTTATACATGGTCTAAAATTAACTATGGGAATGGATGAAATTGGACCTTAAATTAAACAATTATTTGGGTTTGTGGCCCATTGTTTTAATTTATCCTTGAATATATTTGTGGCTAACCATGCATTTATTGTAGGCTGATTATAAGTCATATAAGGAATTGAAATCCTTTATTACTTATCAAATGTGTTCCTTGTGATGTATTACATAAGGTTCATGCTACATTGAAAATGCAATATATTCCCATAAATTTTACCATTGGTAAATAAATCATATAGTAAGTTAAATAAATATTACCTCTTGTTTGATATAGTATTATGTGATCCCATTGCCTTGATTATTAGTATGCCATTGATGTATCTTATTATAGATATGGGAAACTAATCTTAAATACTATATGGATTTGTTGCATTAACCTTTTCTGAAATGATTGAATACTGAATAAATTGGTTTTATAATGTTGTTAGATAAAAAATTGTTCCATATACTCTATCCTTATAGTAATAGAATATGCATATGAAAGGGGAACATGAGAACAATATGCCATTAAAATTATGTGAAATTGTTTTTGAATGCACTTGAAATTTAGGGTGTTTTAGTTTAATGGGAAGCTCTAATTCATAAAATCATAGGATAAGAAGAGAGAAGTGTAGTCAAATTTTACTTTAAAAGCCAAATATATTGTAAATATTTTATTAGCCTCAAAAAATCAATGAATTAAGTTTCAAAATCATGTGTATTAATTATTAACAATGACGTTTTGATTCATAACTATCTATTTCTCTTTTATTTGTAATTTTTATTTTGTAATGTTAGATTTTAGCAAGCTTGTCTACCACTTGGCACTTTCTCACTACTTTTGGATACTCAGTCATCTTAAAATGATAAATGTGTATTTATAACACTTTTAGGGATTGATTTTATGCCTTAAAACTATTTTTTTTGGAGGGATACATGGGATGATATGTTATTTTTTGGGCATTGGGATATGAATTTTGTACTTTAGTATTTTGACCACGAGTGAACATGATTGAGACACCTAGTATGATCTTACTTGCCTAGACAATCATTAGTTTTTGACTATGTACTTCTCTTTGGTAGGGTGTAGCTTATAAATATTGTGAAATTTGGATAACTATCACTTGTATAGAAGATTTAGGGGCATTTTTATTCATGTTAATAGCCATTAGCCATAGCTGTGAGGGATGGTTCTATGTGGATGGTTATCACTTATCTAGAGGATCACAGGGAATTGTTAATTGTGTCAATAGATATTGGATATGTATGAGTGGGATAGTTACACATGGATTGATATCACTTATCTAAATTCCCACTAAGTTTTTAATATTCACATAAATACATAACAGTTGTGAATGAGTGGGATAGTGCCACTTCATATAACCCTATGAGTTTACATGCCCATGACCATTTTGAATTTGACTGTTAGAGAAAATAGAAGTAGATGAGTGAAATGAATACACTTGAAAGGATCACATGACTTAGATAAAAATATTAAACCTTAATAATTAGAATAACCCTACATATGACCACAAAAGCAAAAGTAGACTCAACATAACATAAATAGTTTAGTTAGTCCCTTCAAATGAAATCTTGATTTGAATAAAATTTGAAAGTAATGTAAGGAATTATATTTCATGATCAAATATTGAATTCTATAAAGTAATAAATTATTAAACTTAGATAATAAGATAATTGTATAAATTCATAAAGTATGTTAATTTTGATTTCTAGGGTTATCTTATTCTTGGACCTTGGCTTGAAGATTTTTTTCTAGGTAAAGGGGGCCCATATATGAATTTTTTCAAATGGGGTGTGTTAGGGAAAAAATAATTGTGACTTATTGGGGGAAATACTCTATAGTATTTGAGAACCTAGAATTTATAGTTTTATTTACTATGATAAAAATTTGGTTTTTTAAAAGTAAAAATAAATAAACTAGACAATTGAAAGGGACTCTAACTCTTCCATGCAATATAATAACCCTCATCACTTATAAGATATATTTTTTATTTCATGAGGTTTAATTACACTTGAATTAAGATTTTTAACAAAGAGTTAGACAAAACTAAAGGTTCATTTAATATCTCAATTAGATAAACAAAAATAAGGGAATATAGGCATTACTCTACTACCATCCATGCATATAAAGTCTTGATAGATATATCTTTGATTCCACTCTAAGAATTTCTCTACTACTATCTAAGATTTCATATCCCCAATAGAGATAATTGAATCACCTTTCTTCCATAAGTTTATATAATTTTTTTTGAAACATAGATGGAAGAAGGTTGGGAACCACCATTGGCTATTTGTATGTATAATAAAATTTAATTTTATCAAATGATTCCTATCATAACATATCCATCTCAATGTTTATCATATTTAATTCAATCCTTAAACATTTTTATGTGTAATTTATATTTTTAAAGTGAAAATTTTGTCTAAAATTCACATAGATTTGCCTTTAAAGATGTAGTGAACTTATTTAATGTATAAAAAAACTTAATTTTAGTCATAACACATACCTTGATTCAAGAACTTAAAATATCTCTAGAGAAATAATTAATTAATATTATTTCATATATATTTAGTCATCCAAATCAATTTATTATGTAATTTTATTAAATCTAATATAGAAAACACAACAATTAAATTATGAAAGCAATGTGGAAAATAGTAAATCTACTCTAGGAAAAATAAGAATTTAATATAGAAAATTAAGACAACTAAACAAAGAAAATGAATAATAGAAAGTAAGAAATTTAATCTAGATTAAATAAATATAATCTACTCCTACTTCTATAGATAAACTCATAGTCATTCATAAGTATTTCTAGTTAGATCAACCATGAAATAGTGTTTTAAAAACTACGAATTCACTGGAAAATCAAGATCATTACCTTAGAGGTCCTTTAGGTGAAAAGCATTGTTACCCAAATTTTTAGAAATTTGGTATAACCCACTACACAAAGGAGTGAAATTTTTTTACTTTACTTTATTTTCATGTGTCTTATCTCCTAAATCACTATGTATGAAATTATAAAAACCTTGAATTTAAATATCTTATTGAACCATATCTTGATAATGTATTGATGCTTGTTGAAGCCATGAAATACTTATGTTTATGTATCCTCCATTTAAATGATGTCTGAATTCTAGACTGAATTATTTCATCTTCTCCCATATACTTTTGCATGAATTGATATGTTGGTAGCTTTAGATTAATAATAAACTACTATCCATATACTAGTAGAAAGGGGGAATCTTTGAGTCCCTATTTGTGTCTTCTCATGTTTGCCCATAGTACATACTTTAGTAATATATTCTATTCACTTAGTTTATATTATAATGATTTACTAATGGTGTCCATCAAGTTATTGTATATGGAATATGTATCTCCATTACCTTATCAGTAATAGTTCAAGGATAACTTGCCAATAATTTGATTATTTTAGGCCCACTCCATGCACTTTGTATATTATAATGTTGGACCATTATCACACACCAAATAAACTAGAGTTGTGAATCCTGTCAATATATTTTCTTTAATAAATTTAGTCACATCCTAAGCTCTAAAATTATTTATGCTTGTGACTTCAATCCATCTAGTAAAATAATTTATGCCTATCAATATAAATTTTTGCACTACTAAAGAGTTGGGATTGATTACTCCCACAAATTCTAAGCCCCATTGTGAAAAATGGAATCCTTCACTTACAAGCTATAAAGGAATAGTTGTGTGTGTTTATCTTTTTCCAAAAACTTAGCATTGGTGAGATGTCCTCACATGGTTGTGATCATATTTTAAAATGGTAGGCCATTATTACCCTATCCTTATAATTTTATGAGTAGTAGTATTACCTAAGGGGTTCCAAATACAAATTTTTTGTTGAAAAATATCCAAGATGTTTGAAACTTCCTCCTTGGAAACACATCTCAAATAGATGCCTTCATTTTTTTTATATACAATACTCCTTTCTTTATCATGTAGTGGGATGATATGAGCCTAAGTACCCATCTCTACTCTCTATTTATTTCATGAGGACATGTACCTATGAGTAGTTAATTAATGATCTAAGAATACTAATCAGCTCCAAATATGTGAGCTTCATTGAAATATTCAATAAAGATACATGGATCTATTTATACCATGATCTAGATAATACATTATCCTCTTACCATATTATTAGGATAGGTTTTGAGATCAAATTCCTATAACTTTGCCATCCATTTGCCTCTTATCTCACCTATCTCATTCTAATAAAGCATGATTTTGATAGTTGGGTCAGGGATGATGGCATATGTTTTATTTTGGTGGATGTAGTGTTAAAATTTCTTCACTACTTTTATCAATGAATATATTTTATTATCTATCATGGAATAGTTAAGTCATGTATGCTTTAGATTCATGACCAAAAAATAAATTTGGTGTTTTTTTAATTTACCTTTTATGTGATCACTACTATTATAGTATGTTATAATGATAATTAATATATGAATTTTTTTTAGTGAAATCAAGACTAATCAAAAGTGGAGCTTGGGAAATGATACTTTTAATATCCTAGAATGACTTATTAGCTTTAGTTATCCTTTAGATTTTAGCATAGAATTCAATGGATTAACATTTTTTGTGAATCCTAAAATGAATTTGTACACAAATTAACTTTTACAAAGGACTTTATCTATTTTCTATTATTGGGATGTGTTATCTTAGAAATGGGTTAGAATCATTCTATATCAATGAAAATCCCATCCTTGGAAATGACATGGTCTAATAATTTGCCTTCTATCTCTCTAAATATACTTTTATTTAGGTTTAGTGACATTGAATACCTTATTCACTTATCAAATACTTTATATAAATGAGTCACATGGTTTGTTCTATTATTTTAAATCATAGTAAGATAATACATATAAATGATGATACATTTTCCAATGAGTCATTGAAAGGATAAATCCATGGTACAATGTAAAGTTTTTAGTACATAAAATTGGTTGAAATTCAAATTTTTATATACAAAGGCTCCCCACTTATTAGTAAAAGGAGGTTTCATATGATAATATTCCTCTACTAACACTTGATTGTATCTAAATAAACCATCTAGAAATGTCATCGTTTCTGACTTGTTGACTATCTGAGTCACTTCATCTAATGAGGGTAGAGGATAATTATCCTTTTAAAGAATTATTTAAGTATTTAAAGTCAAAAAATACTATTTTTACCATTATTTTTTCTTATTATCATCAAATTGGTGACCCAAATAGAATGTATGATCATGAAAATGATATCGGCATCTAATAGATTAAAAACTTCCTTTTTAATGAGGTGATCTAAGACTAGAATTATTGGCCTTTGGCATTGCCTAAAGGGATTGGTTTTTTGAATCAAAGGAATAGTATGTGTAAGGACTTAGGGATAAAATATTATTTAGGTCTTCATATGTACATATAATCAAATATTTATATTCTACCAACAAGTTATTTAATCTCTATTTCTCACTCTTAGAATAACTCAAACTAATGTTAACATGTTGTGGATGTTCATCAGTTCCCATATATTCTTTAATGAAATTAGATTCACCTATTTTTTACTAATTATATTTTTAAACCTATGGATCCATGTAAAAAAATATCTCCAATGATACCATTTATCTAGGTATTTGATTCTCTTTCATCTATAATATGTCATCATCTCTTAAGTCTTCCATGTTCATAGGCTCCAAATCCTTCTCATCTATTATTTGAGATTAAAATGCCTAAAAACTATTCATAAAATAAATTATATGTTGTTAATCACAAAATATGTGGAATTTATAAATATTTTTTGGGGTTGAAGGATGAGGAACAAGCTCCATAAAAACATTTTACATTTTAGATTCTTAACATTGTGTTAAATTGACATATGAAGCAACTAGTGAATCTATAATCCAATTTCATTCTATTGGAATGGATTTGATAATTAATGAATCAAATTATTTAATTATATCCAAATAAATATGTTTATCTCTTTAAATATGATAATTTTCATTGATACTTACTTCTGATCTAATTAACCACCAACTCTGAGCCTCTAAATATTAACATCTACTTGACAAAATGTAGGCCCAAAATGAAAAATTTTGTTCAACATGATTTTTGGTACATGAGAATTATAACCTCTATGAAATAAGGTATTGTTTCTTATTTTATTTTATCAAAATTATGCCAACATTGATTCCCTACTTGGACCTAATGCAAACAAAATATAAAGTCTATAATTGTGAAAGACCTTCAAATTCTCATTCATTAGATTCATATTTTGTATTGAAAGTGTATATCCTTGCATGCTATGAAGCAAAGTTAATATTTTCATTATTTTAATTTTAATACATGATAAGATACTTCATTTTGGGTTCTCTTTCCACTCAGATCTGATTTTCTACTCCTCTCCAAGGCAACCACATGTGTGGAAAATCTATAGACATATAAAAATTCAATGTTTTATACCAATCACAAATCAAAAGTAATCCATAAGGCTCAATAATGAAAACTACCAATATGTATATGTACTATTGTAAATGTGTCTTAGAGGCAAACTACATGTGAACATTTAATAATCCCATAATAACTTAGATTATAGTGTTTTCCAATTATAAGACCATTATTTTAGACTTTTCTAGAGTCAATCCTAACTTCATATAAATAGAAATGGGCATGATATTGGTTATCACTTGAATCCACTAATACGTTGTGCATGTTACCTTCAAATATTATGATAGTCAATATAAAGTGTGGTACATCAAGATTGTCTCTATAAACAACCATGTTGGTATGCACAACTTTGAATTTGTCTATAGATAGTTTCATAGTCAGATCTTAGAGTAATAAGTCTCTTTGTTTAGTAATCTAAGCTATCTCATGGAGATTGATATTTTCCTTAAATTTATTCATATCCTCAGTGATATTTTAAATTCCTTTGTTCTCTATATTAGTAACCTATTACTAATCATTTATTTTTGGGGGCAGTGGATTGTTATTGGCTTTAAGATTTGGAGGAGTACTTGAATTATTATTTAGATATGTAGAGGTGGTGAGAGGATATATATTATTATTTATTAGAATATATTTATTCCTCTATAATAATTGGAAAGAATGAACCTCATCTATATTTTCATCTAGTTCATTATTTTCCTCTATTGAGAATGGGAAATCATATTCCTCAAACACCATTGTAGTGTTAGAAGGATTAAGAGTACTAAATGTGTGAAAATAAGGTTGATTTGACACTACCTCATATCTTTCCATATAATTTTGAAATATTTAAAAAATATTAATTAATTATATAAATTTTAATTTACCATATTGTGTATTACTATGGAATTTACACCAATTAGGTAGGGTAATATCATAAATATTTATTTCAAGAAGCTTGTTGGGTTATGGTTTAGAGTTTTTACATAGTCTATTAAATGTCTTGTGATATATATAGAAATTTAAATTAATATTGGATGTCTCACCTAAAATATTCCCCAAATGTTTTTGCATATTCATAAACTCATTAATTTTATTCACCATGCATTAGATGGTATCCAACCTAGCTTTGGTGGAATCAAATTTTGTCTTCTACATGGTAGAGGCATTAACTAGGACGAAGGTTTAGTTATATGTTTTTTGATTAGGTATGGTCACATAATTTTTTAAATAATAAATTTTTAGTTAGGTGGGACATGAACCAATGGAAATTGAGTGTAAACCTAGTTTTGATTCTGCGTAAGGACATTTTGACTATCATTTATAATAGGGTTCAAGACTAGGAAACTAGGAACAATATTGGATATGGTCTACAATTAGGGATCCAACTTGATATCATTATTAATATCTTAAATATAGGAAATTGTTATGGTGTTCATGTTTAGATATATATTTAGGAATACCATTTTCATATGCTCTAGAGAATTCTTATACATCTCAAGTGTTAAGGAAACATCAGGTTTATATGCATCAACAATATGACTATACATATTTTTGAATCTTGTATTACAATACCTAATTAATTCTTTAGGTTCCATTATCATGATATAAAAAATTTGGTATATAATGTTGGGACTAATAACCTATCTATATTATTCCATGAACATGTTATGACATTGGTCCCATGACATAACTAAACTTTCTAGAAGGATGAGGAACCAATTGTAGACAACATATAATAATGTAATGGCAAAAGTATACATGTAACATAATTTTTAACTACGTTTAGTAACTCTATATCAACTTAGAAATATTGTATGTGTTCCTCTATAGTTCATCTACTACAGGGAGATAGTGTAGGAAGATGTTTATATGGGTTCCTAGGTTGATCATAGATTGCACTAATTATGGATATTGTTGAACTAGCTAACTAAGACATAGTAAATAATTGAGGTTTATTCCCTTGGTTTATGGAGATGGTTGGGAAATAACTCTCATAGGTATTATTATATTTTATTTGTGTCTTAGATGAACCTATAAAGGTGCTAGTAATAATAGACTAGAATTAGAATTGGCCCTAGTTAACCTTATTAGAGGATCTAGTATAACTCAAGTGATCATTATAAATGAATTAAAAAAGTCCCTCATAGCACTAGATAAATTCATGTTGACGTGGGTTTCATATACACCATTCAATGTTATGATGAGGCCTCTAACATTTTAGGATCAATAAAAAATCTCATTCCAAGTTATGAGTTAGAAAGCATTTAGTCTTATAAATAACCACATGGTGGAATAGTAGTGAGTAATGGGTTATTTATCTTGGATGGTTAGGATGTGATGGAATCTAAAAAAATAAAATTTTTACTTGAGTTAGATGGATGGAAGTAATCTAAGGTGGATTATATAAAAAAATTATAAAATAGGGAGGGCAAGATAGGGGAAGAAAGAAGGTTTATGACTCAAATATAGATGAAACCCTTCCAAACTAGTTCTTATGCTATGGGTTGAATAAATGGTGAAAAATAATACCTATTTCAATTTTATATTAGCACACAAAATTTAAAAACATAGCTAAGATCAAAGCAAACCAATACATTATACTTAAATGCTCATATACAAGTTTTTATACCAATGTAGGATTGTTATTTCACATCCTCTATCAAAGGGATATTATGAATCATAAACTAATTTTTTTTGGCTATAACATAATATATATAGCTGTATCAAAATAAATTTTACACATCTCATATAACTATAATATCATCCTAATGGAATTCCCTCAATGAGAGACGAGACATGAAAGATAAATGCACATCAAGACAAACTTGAATAATAATCCTTAAAATTTCTCATTCATTTCAAGTGAAAAAAATTATCCTCTTTCTATAATAAGGAGGGTAAAATTATAATAGGCTTGGGATGGGTATGCCTCATCCTTCAATAAAATTATAACTATACATGTTATAAATTATGATTTTGTCAAAATTCATGTTTACAATGCATGTTTACAATATATGCATATAAACTCATGCATGCATCCTTATCAAAAATCTTTGATAAAAATATAGATAAGCTAAAACTAGACATGAGTCACAACATCAAATGAAATACAAAAATACTACTTATGGTGTTGATGTGGTGCCACATGAAGATGAATCCTACACAATCATAACCTTAGTTATTACCATTATAGTTATAGCTGGAGTAGTTGTTATCACTGGGATTGAAATTGTAGTAGATAAGAGAAATGTAAAAATTGTGACTAGAAGTGTAACAAAAGTTGGTCCCTTTGATGTTTTCACCATTTCATATCCTATAAACCAAGACTGAGTAGTTGAAAAATGGGTAGGGATAGATGATGTAAGTAGTTTCCTACCGTTTCACTTCAAATTTATTATATAATACATAACTTGAGGCAAACTCTATTTTAATTATTTTGAAATCAAGAGTGGAACTTTCAATAATTATGTAAGCTCACCCATTAATTTCCCATGAATGATAATAGAATTTTAAAAATACATATTGAGCTTATCTATATTAGGCACCTTGTATTTTACAAAACTTCTGAATTGTGTTATTTACTCATTGGTATTGTACATGGTCCATTCTATTTCAACTCAAAAACTATCAATAACCACCTAGAGCATATTCTAAAAATTTAGCCTTATAACTAACTATCCAAGAGGTGTATATAGGCCTATAACCTTCATGTATTTTAAAATATAAACTTCCTATTACTCATGGATCACAAATTATTTTACATAGGTGTGTATCTTCTTATGAAATTGTAGTAGGATATCCATCTTTGTGGCTACATGGTGTTGTGCCAATGTAACATTTGGTGCCAAAATTAGGCTTAAATTTACATAATATTTATTTATTATGGATTTTCTTATAAAATTTATCATAGCTTCCATATATTTTACAGTCCCATAATACTTATACACACATCCCCAATTAGGATGTGATTGAGATATTGTGACTCTTATTGAACAAATGAAGCTATATAATGGCATGGTTACACCCTAAATATTATCCATAATATCTTAGGGAGCCTCAATAAAATTTCTCTCTTGTAACCTCATATTTAATAAATCATAACTTTTGAACATATACTTGATGAATCCCCTAGTCTTATCTATAAAACTATAAGGATCCTCTTTGTACTCATTTTAATCCCCTAGGTGAAATTTCATTTTCTTGTTAAGGAAACTATATCCTCCCTCTACTCTAATTCCATGGTCTCACTTTAAACCACAAAAAATCTTCCTTTTGACCTTCCTCAATATATCTATATGATTTTAAAAAATAAATTCCACCTTAGATTGCTCATTAATTTAAAAATATTATTGGCTTGTTTCCTCTTCCTAAAATTTCTTGATCCAAGGAGTAAATTTTACTATATCTTTTTCTATGACCTAGTTTATAGGTGTAAAAGTGGAAGGTGGGGGATTACCTATTGGAATAATTTATGTTGAAGTAGACTAGATGGAAGGAGAAGGTGTTAAAGGTTTAGGAAAGGAAGTAGTAAATTTATTACACCTTGTGGCTCTCCTTGGTGTAGTTTTATCAACAATATATTAATTTTTTCCTAAGATTTTGTAAACATAAACTATAGAAGAATGTGGTGAAGTGTCTTTGGAAATAAACATACCCAATTAGGTAGATGATCTTTGTGATCGAGACCATGTAGAAAAAATGGAGGATGTCAGTTCTTTAAAATGTTATTTTCCCTACTATCTTGTAGATAATTACTACTAAAAAAAAGAGTTATTGGACCTCAATTCAAATTCATTAAATACTATATAATAGATATATAAGAAACCTTGGTAGTAATAATAGTAGTGGAATTAAATGAATTGGTTAGTGGGACTTGGTTATTCTCAAATAATTATCCATTGAAAAATAAGGAGTTTTATTAGTCTCTTTTCCAATTATACTCATACCAATAGGAATATTTTTTGAAGTGATAGGAGGACTTACATTATCAATATCTTTATTACTTACCTCTATAATATCATTTATCATAATATAAATTATTATTATTACTTGAGTAGTTTACATTGTCTCCTATATTTCCTTCTAAATAGAGATTGATACAATGTCCATAACACTCTCCAATTATTGTACTTCAATATTATAAGGAATAATTAGGAAATCATCTAATTGCGTGTGAGTAAATGCTTGGACTGGGACTTCTTGATGGAGTATTATGGATACCACTTTTGTTTCCTTATATATTTTTTCTCCTCCCTTTTGATCATTTTCTCGTATTTCTTCCTTTACTTATTTCACTTCTTCCTCCAGTGGTTAATTTAATCATTTTTCTTACTATATCTCTATATAAAGGGGACCTTATGGAACACTTATGTATTATACATATCTCTCTTATTATTTTTTCACTAAAGGAATTTGAGGAGATACTAGGGTAGTTTTAGGATTCCTTTTATATGTGCTTATAGAGGGCCTAACAAAGGTAAAAATTTGCCCTATAGGTGGAAATGGAAGAATAAATAATATTAGAGCCATAGGGGGTGTAGGTGATGACTCAGTAATAGTTGTGATGGGAAATTGTGATGATGCTACTAGAATCAATACTGGTGAAGATGTAGTGGGAATGGAAATAGGTACTTGTGTAAATGGAATGAAATCACATACTTTTTGTGTTATTTATGGTAGAGTCATCTATGAAAATGAAGGTGACACCATTAGCCTATTTAGAACTAGAGTTATCCCATGCCTATGATAAGTAGCAAAGAAACAACACTTGGAGTTATTGGAAGAACCCTAAGGATATTATACCCAATATACTTTTTAGTCTCTATGGATGTGCATGATTCCACTTGAAGAGGATGGATTTGAAACTATGGTGGAGTTATCTCCTCATTATATATTATTTTTTCATCTTCTTTCATGATACTAGGATAATGATGGATCCTATGAGCTGTTATAATTTAATTATTTGCTTTGTGCATTTGTAATATGACCTTGATATAATCTTATAAATTTAAAAATATGGGTTCATGTCTAAAACATTGATTCTCATATGTGATTTTAACCTTATACTTGAGCTTATAAATAGCATTCCTAATTATCTACCATAGATCCCAATACCTGAATGCATCTTTTCCCAAGTCATAATGAATTTTGAACTTTCTCACTAAATAAATATGTTCCAATTTTATATATTTCATGAAACCAATACTTAAATGGACATTATGGATAACTCCTTACCCAACACCTTTCAACTTGGTGTCTACATTATCAAATGATTAAAAATCAATTTATTATGTAGCTAGCTTATATATAACATACCTTGGTAGATATGATGGGGATACGTAGGTTCCCTCTATCCTTATCATTATATGGTTATGGTAGAACTAGTATTTTCCAATATTTATAATATTTATTTTGATTGAGTCTGACAACCTAGGCATGGCATGCCCATAAATGGCCCTATATAACATTAGATAAAATACACTTACAATTTATGAATATTATTTATAAATTTATATATATGAGGCTAAATTCATCACAAATCTTATTTTTAAGATAATAATCTAATGGATTCCAACTCTCACCTAATGATAGTTACTATGGTATTTATTTCATCCACCATAGACGATGTTATTTATAAATTGCCATTTAGTAATTTCTCTAGCTTTGATATCTAGAATTTCAAATTGGAACTAATGATCTCCCTAAGGCTTACAATATTGTTATAAATTAGAATTATGTCCGAAAAATTGACGCATATTTCATGGACATAATAAATACTAGGGAAATTATATAACATATTTAATATCACCTTGGCTAATCTTATCCTTGGTTTAAATAACTATGGGAATGGATGAAATTGGATCTTGAATTACAAAATTATCTAGGTGTTTATACTATTATTACAATTTATCCTTTATTATATTTCTAAGGTGACCATTCATTTATCATAGGATGATTATAAGTCATCTTAGGAAATAGGATCCTGTATTACTTCTCAAATGCATTCCCCATTATGTATGCCATAGGGATTTTGTTACATTGAAAATATAATATATTCCCATAAATCTGACTATTGGTAAATAAATCATATAGCAAGTTGATATAAGGTGTTACTTATGGTTTTTTTATACCATTATCTAATCTCACTACATTGATTACTATTATGTCATTGATGTATCTTATTGTAGATATGAAAAAATGATCTTTATCCCTATATGGCTCTGTTGCATCAACCTCTACCCAAATGTCTAAGTAGTGAACAAATTGGTGTTCTAATGCCATTGGATCAAACATTGTTTCCATATACTATGTCCTTCCAATAACGAAATATATAAATGGAGGATAAACATGAGAATAAGATGCCATTGAAATTCTATGGAATAATTTTTGAATGCATTGGAAAGATAGGGTCTTTTAATTCATTGGAAATATTGAATTTAAAAACTCTGTAGGATAATAAGAGAGAAGTGTAGTCAAATTTTCATTTGAAAGCCAAATATATTTAAAATATTTCATTTCGATTAAAACATGAATGAATTGAGTTTCCATTTCATGTATATTAATTATAGACAATGACATTTTACTTTGTTACTCATTTATTTCTCTTTCATTTTAAATTTTGATTTTTGAATGTCAACTTTTAGTGGGATTATCTACCACTTGCCACCTTTTTACCAATTTTGGATGTTTAATCATCTTAAAAGGATAGAGGTCTCTTTATATCATTTTAATAGATTTCTTATATGTCTTAATACTTATTTGTTCTAAGTGAGACACATGATGTTATATCACTTACTAGTTGGACATAGGACAAGATTAAGACACCTGATAAGATCTCACTTTCCTACAGGGTCCTTGGGTTTTGACTATGTACCTTCTTATGGTAGGTTGAAACCTCATATGATTATGACACATAGATGGTTGTCACTTGTCTGGAGGATCATGGGTAATTATTGATTGTGACAACATATATTGGCCATATATGAGTGGGATGGTACCATTTAGATAGTTGTTTCTTATCCATAGGATCATGAGACATTATTAATTTTGTCAATATTCATTGGCCATGGATGAGTGAAATGGTGAAATGTGGATGGTTGTCACTTATCCACTCACCTAGATGATTTTTTAGTATGTGTTTGTAACTTGGGCTATAGATGAGAAAGATGATTACATGTGTAATGATCTCACTTTTTTAGATGATTTATGATTTTTAAATATTTACATAAGTAAATAATGTCTATGAAAGAGTAGGATGGTGCCACTTGGCATGATCCTACAAGTTCAGATGCATGTGACCATTAATAATTAGACTATTATAGTGAATAGAAATAGATGAGTGAAATGAAAACACTTGATAGGTTCACAGGAACATAGATATAAAAATAGGAAACTTTAGTCAAAAAAACAATGCTGCATACAACCATAAAATCCAAAATAGACTAAATATAACATAAATAATTTTTTTAGTCCCTTCAAATAAAATCTTGACTTGGAATAAAATCCCAAAATAATGTAATGAATTCTATCTCATGTTATAATCATGTCTTCCATAAAGAAATAAAATATTAAACTTGGATAATAACCTAACTATAAAACTTTGTAAAGTAGGTCAATTTGTTATCATATTCTTAGACCTTGGCTTGAAGAAAGTTTTACAGGAAAATTGGGTCCCTAAATAAAAAATTTATAATGGGGTGTGTTAGGAAAAAATAACTTGTGTATTTAATTGACACATATTTCACCAATTTGACCTATTCTAAGCCTAAGAGTGGACCTATTTTATCTTATATCCATCATTTGTTGTATATAGAAATTTTATGACTATTAGAAACACCTTAATGCATCTATGTGACTCATTTTAGACATAAATTATAGTATGTTTACTTATGGGACATAATAAACCAATAGGTAAAATAATTACCATCGATCTTATCCATATCCAATGATTCCATATTTGTCCTAAAAATAAGCATATTTTAAAATGACACCCTCCCTAAGGTTGTCCTCCATGTTTTTAAGATTCCTATAATATTTTCATATTAATGATATTGTTATAAATACACATAAAATAATTTATTACACAACCATAAATTTAAATTCACAAAGCTTAGACACAAGTGCACATTGAGAAAAAGTTTCATTTTCTTCCCAAATCAGTTTCCAAGCACTTCGAGAAATCCTCAACAAGGTTTCAAACTAGTTTTATGCAACCCTAATCCCAAATGATTAGGTATTAAAGATAATATTATACACATAAATATAGTCAAAAGATCATAATTTCATAAATCACTTAGGTGGGATAACTACATGGAGGTTTGATCTGTCTTTAAAGTATGAATATGTAAGCAACACTAAGCACAATGGGTTCTTTAGGTCTAACACAACTTCAACCACTAACCCCTTTTAATATTTCATATCATGAGTCTCCTTGTGTGATAAATTTAGGGTTTGAACTTTAAAAATACACATATTAAGTATCAACATAGTTCTAAAGATGAAATCAATGTAATAAGATCTAATTTTCACTATCATACCCAGCTATTATAAAATTTATAGTTTTCTATTAAAAAACAAGATCAACCATTAGGTACAATAACAATAGTTGATCTTATCCCCTAATATAGATTCCTATCCTTGATGGATCTCAAGCTCATTTTCTAAAATGTTTATAGGGTTTTTGCATTATTTTTGTGCCTACATTTTATGTTCCTATTCAATCAATTAAATAATTAAAAATCTAAGTTCATCTCTCTTTTTCATAGTCTAGTATTATTTGTTTCTATTTTTAATTATATATTTCAATAATTTATCTTCAAATTATTTTTTAAAGTATGTTTACTACACCTTATTTTATTTTGTTCCATTTATGTGAATTAGGATTAACTATAATATTAATTCAAATTCATCATAAACACCCATAATAAACAAGATATAAAAATAAATATGACACCATTTCTCATCTAAAAGAGTAAGAGTGAGTGACCGTTACAAAAAAAAATAGATTTTTAATATATAATTTTCATAACATAATATTTTTAAGATTAGATTTTTAATATACCATTATCATAACATATTTTTTTCCTATTCTACATTCCAATTTTGTTTCTTTCATTTTTTTGCTATATAAAAATTAAATTTTTGATATATAATTTTCATAACATATTATTTTCCAGTTTTACATTCCAATATTTTTTCTTTCACTTTTACAATTAATTTTTTTTTATTTTAGGTAAAAAAATGTGTTAAAACAGTTTTAAAACACATAGTAAGTTATCATTCTAGGCTAAGATAATATTAATTTTACTTGTTATCCATGATTTGAATGGTTATGCCACAACAATCAACCCATTATATATGATTTAAATTTTTTTAGAATATTGTTGTATTATTCCTAATTTATTTAAAGGGTTTGAGTATTAAAATTAACAAATAAATATGAAGTAATTAAGATACTAATTTGTATAAATTTTATTGTGATTTTAACCTTTCTAAAAATAGTAATAAGGGATAGAAAATAAGATTTAGCTGGAAACTATCTGAGATGATTGAGATAGAGTCTAAAATTCACTTTGTAGGATTGGGACACTATCACAAATTAGGATCTAGACTTTGTTTTATGATTAGACAGGAGTGAAAAAATTGGACATTAATTGCACCAACACTATAGTCTACTTATACCACTATTGTCTAAGAGACCTAAGCTTTTTGGGGTTTATTTGTTGTCTATGTGACCCTACCTATGTAGTTTCAACTATAAAATGCTCATGGAACTCATTATAGAGAAGATTTAATCTTCAAACCCTAGACTCATTATCCACACTCAAGTTACAAATTTTCACATTTTATATGACTACATTTATCCCCCCTTTATTCTAGTGATGCAACAAAGTGAAATACTAGGATAAAGGAAAAATAGAAAACATACCTAAACTTACCTACAAGGGTGAAGCTCATGAAGTTGTGTGATGCTAGGTATGCATAGAGAGCATGCTGTGAAGTGTAAATCTACAAGACAAATCAAAGATTAGATCAGTTCTTAATAGATATGATATATCTAAAATAAGAATGTACAAAGCTAAGTAAGAGAGAGGAAGAGAAAGGAATGAATATACCTCACTAAGTAGATGAACCAATACAAAACATGTTGTAATGTTGAGTAATATTGGGTGTGTGTTGTACTAATATTAATATCATGAATGGAGCTAAGTGCTCAATTCATTGAGCGTGGCTCAAGAATGCAAAGTCTAGCTATTTATCTCTATTTTCACCCACTAAGTGAATCTAGGTGATCATATATGTGATAATGAATGTCTGAACTATGTTTCCAATCTTTCTAAGTATGTGGCTCAAGAATACAAAGGCTAACTAGTCCTTTAGATCCATCATTGCCTCAAGAAGTAAAGCTATGAATTGATACCAATATGAAATATGTGTCATATAAGATGGCTCTTCAAGTATATGAATGTTCTATAATATAAAAATGTTGGAATGGATAGCCAAATGTATCATGGAAACTAGGCCACTCTTGGCCACTCTAAAAGATGGGGATTAGGGTTGTGTAAAAGCTACTCTGAAACTGGTACACTAGGATCATATGAAAGCCACTCTAAAATGTGGAAGTTGGGATTGTATTAAAGCCTCTCCAAAATGATGTCAACCACCTACAGATGGAGTAAGGCATCCAATTATTGAGAATGCCTAGGTAATATGCTAAACTCAAAAACAAAACAAAACAAATGTGTTGTGCATATTTCCCCCAATCACTAGTATATGAAACATGGATTTTTATCTAGAAGCTATACTAACTACATAATCTAAAACTGGAAGTGAGATCCATCATTCCACACATGATTCCCCCTATATATAGATTCTTTGAGTAAAAGTGTATTAAAAACTACTAATTTTAAACTAGTTTGAATGTGTAAAATTATAGTTAAACCTACTTTTATGCCTACTTTTAGAAAGTCTAGTTTTTTTGTTGTTTAGATAGGAGTACTGAAAGTGGACACTAGAGGGTCCAGTACTATATTCCAATCTTAGCACTATTGTCTTAGGCTAAATTTGGTAACTATTCTAATATTTTCACTACCTACCTAGTGTATTATACCTAGTTTGAAGTTTGGTTGTTATTTTTAGTGTTCTTAATGCTACTTGTTTTATCATTAGGTGCTATGATCTCTATGACAAAGCACTTATTTATTTTCCCCTTTTTGGAGGGTAGGAATGAAAACCATATAATGACTACCCTCAAAAGAAAGAGACCTGAAAGTGTGTTATGCTACAAATATACATGAAATAGTAATGATAATTGATAAGATATCTCAAGATATAGCATGGGTTGTAATAAGAGATTGCTATATTAATAGGGGTATTCCTAGATAGATATAACCATGTAATAGCATGTGTAATGTAATTAATTATAACTAGAAGCCTAGTTAGTTATTAGTTTTTAGCTAGTAAGGAGGGATGGAGTGTGATGTCCATCATGGCATCTAAAAAACCAAGATAATGTGTGATGTGGATCATGTCATTACAAATAATGGAAATAAAATCAATCAATAAGCATGCAAGTAAATAATAAAGAAGCATACAAGAATGGTGAAGGGTAAAAATAAACAAGGGATATGGGCACATGCCACTTAAATTAGAAAGTAAGCATACAAGACATGTTCAAATTACACATACACATATAATTCAAAAATAGAAAGGTTATTTTGAAATCCATAAGCACATAAAAGAGTACAGGCAAAATACATGGGCAAATGTCCTAAGGCACAAACATGAATAGAAGAAAAGGACATAGGCAAATGTCCTAAGGTACATACAAGAGATAAATAGGAACTAAGAAATTCCATCACATCTAGCTATGCAAAACAAATAAGGAAAACATGTAAAAATTGGAAATACAATCACTTCTAACTAATCTAAGTAAGAGATGAAAGTATGTAAGACATGTATTACAAGACTAGCTATATGCTAACAAATATACAAGTGATATATACTAGTGGAATGTTGGTAAAGTAATATATGTAATCTAGTAAATAATGTAAATCAACATGATAACTAGAGTGTGTGGTGTAGGAATTACATAACCTATATGGTGTAGCCATGTAAAATATGCCCCTAGTGGGTATGTATATTGATGTCTACCTTGAATGTCGAATTAAGATGCCCCTCAATGGGTAGAGTGAAGCAATCAAGGATCTGAATGTCACTGCACACACTCAAAGAAGATAAAGTGAAGCATGGTATTATAGATAAAATTGCCAAATAATAACATAGAATATTAAATTTAAGTATAACATTATAATACAAATATAAATCATGATGATGCATCCAATCAAAATATTTTTGGTGTTTTTTAATTATTTACTTGTTTTTGTATTTTGAAATATTTGAATGGTTTTGGATTTTGATATTTTATATTTATCTATATATAATCAATTTTAAAAAGACTATGTAAAATCAATTAGAAATAATTTATGTATATGAAATTTGAAATGAGTCTATCTACAAGCATATAAATAAAGCAATATGTACACAATGACATAAAAGACCAGGCTAGAGGGGGTAAATGGTTCAAGGATGGAACCTGATAGGGATGGAGATGGAGGAAGGGATCATGACCATCATCAAATACCTCAAAATCATAATTAAAATTATCATCATATGTAAGAAAATCTATATACATGGTGTCATCCTTTCAATGTTGAATTGAAAGTAGCTCTGGTAGTGATGATGATGATTCTCTCTAGGATGTTTAGATATAATAATATATGTCTTTGGTGGAAGTGGAGAAGTTGGTGTTGGTGGTGAAGTAATATAAATAATACCCTAAACCTGTAGTTTATCCAATCTCTACTATAAAGTTGTACATGAGTTTGTATCATGGCCTATGATCCTATGAAAAAGATAAAATGGATGACCATCTTATTATGATAATATTATATTAGATTTGTGTCATACTATAGGTAGTATTATTAATCCACAATCAAGTAACATATATATAATAATTTATGGCTGATATTGTGTACTACATGCCTAAATTTGAATGACTGGCTCTATATCCATAGATGTAACCATGTGAACTATATGTGCCAAGTGATCTGTCTATGACTATGAATGTGGAGTATATCTTTAGAGTGTAGTACAAGATGCTAAGAGTGATGTATGATGTGTAATGATAGATCTAAAGTCATCTTAGTAATCTCTTAGTCTAATTGGTGTAAAGCTCAATCCACATTTATTGTCATCTATGAGTATGGGTATCATATCATCATCTCAAGTAGCTTTGGAATCTATATCAACATCATGTACATATGGTAACTCAAAATTTACCACAAGGGGTAGCTATGATATGGGAGTATCATTAATTATAGTAATAAAATATAGAGATGTTGTGAGAGTATCTATAATTTATGGAGTAACTATATCTATAGAATCAATTGGTATTATTGGAACTATTATCAATGAATGTGTAATTGTAATAGGTGTATGAATTATGACTAATGGAGTAGATGGAATGGCTAAAGCTGCTATGACTAGTTGAATATCTAGAGATAAGGACATAACTTTAATTAGAGGAGTATAATTTTTTCTATTCTCTCCTACCTCATATGTATGTATCTGATTAAGAGAAATGTAATGAGGTGGTGACTGAACTATGACATGAGGTGTCCCATTTAATGCGATAGTCAAAGATGACTATGTAATCTGATAATATCTAAATGGATAGTTATATGGTGGGCATGTGTATAGGTATCCTTCATGGATAAACTCAAAAAATCAATGAAGAGTAGAAGGAACTTCCATTATGGTTTGTATCCAAAGTCATCCAAGTAAAATATTATAATGAAGAGGCCCTGATATGACCTAGAACTATGTAGAGAGGGTTTTTGGCCCTACCATTATATCCAATGTAAAGGTGCCCAATATTTATCATGGAATATCATCAAACCCTCTACTATTTTTATATGATTTTTTCATGGATGCCATATCTATGGCCATAGTCTGTAAGAATGTAATATTGCATATATTAAGTTTGAAACCACTATCAACTAGGACTCTTTTTATTGTGTTTGGTTTGACTTGAACTTATATAAATAGTGGTAAATTTTGATCAATAATTATCTAAGATGGCATGTCCTCATAGTCAAAATAAATTACATATTTTATATTTTTTAAAACGTTGACCACTCATGCAAAATAAGAAGGCTTTGAATCAATGGGCATAAAAGTCTAATTGAGTGCCTAATAAAGGATGTCCTTGAACACATTATATTTTTGAAGCAATTTTAACATGAAAATTTTAGCTAGAGTATTTCTCAATTGATCAATAATATCATAATCCTTGTGTGGATCTACCTATGTGGGTGGGTTGGGCCTAGGATGGGAAGGAATAAGATAGTGACAAGGCTCTTGACTAGGTGAAAGAGGTATGGCGGCACATCGAGTAATAGATCTTTCCACATTATCTACTATCCATATAGGAGTAGTAGTAGATACGGGAGGACAGTGAATATAATTTATAGGTAAAAGTGGTGGAGGGAAAAAGGGTGTCAATTGGGCTCTTTGGAAATGGGTAGTAACCTAGGGAAGAGTAAAATGAACCATGCAACATAACTTGACATGGGATAGAGGCTCCAAGGGACGTGAAGAGAGAGGTATCTTAACATTTTTAATAACAAATCTCTTTTTATCATCTCATATTATCAAAATTAAGCATGAAATGCAAATAATGAATCTTTGTATTAACATATGGTAGACTTCATCATTTATGTACATGATAGGACCATGTATGGTCTTCTTATTATTTGCTAAAAATGCAAGAAATATTTGAAAATAAGTGAGATCCATTTTTGAAATTTGATTTTAGATGTATGGTGATACCTCAAGAAGCAATAGGACCTAATATATGTAGTTAGGGTTTCAAAGATGATTTTTTTGAATATTACTATGAAATTTTGAAATTTAAAGTGAAATTATGAGTTAGGTATGCAAGTAAAAAATTAGAAATTTATTGGAAAATTTGTGATTTAACAGGACCTAGGATGTGCCACTAGGTTTTTGAAAAATAATTATTTTTGAAAATTAGTATTGAATTTTTAAATTTGAGGTGAATTTATAATTTTAATATTCTATTAAAAAATCAGAAAATTATTGGAAAATTACAAGGAAAATATTGGGACTTGGTATGGGTAACTAGGGTTTGAAAGAAAATTATTTTAAAATTACTATGAAATTTTTAAAATTTAATGCTAATTTTGATTTGATTATGCAGGTAAAAAATTAGAAACTATAGGAAAAATTAGCATGCAATTTACCATAAGGCTTCTATGGCTTTTATGCACAAATGAAGTAAGTCAAGTTCACCAAATGATTTAATAGTTTTGAGAATATTGGTGTATTATTCCTAAATTATTTAAATGGTTTGAGTAGTAAAATCAGTAAATAAATATGCAATAATTAAGCTACAAATTTGTATAAATTTGATTATGAATTTAACCTTTCTAAAAATAGTAATAAGGGATAGAAATACTACTTAGCTGGTAATTGTTTGAGAGGGCTAAGATAGAGTTTGGAATTTCACTGTGTGAGACTCTGACACTGTCATAAATTAGGATCTAGACTTCATTTTATGATTGGATAGGAATGCCAAAATAGGACACTCATGGTATCGATGCTATAGTCCACTTCTACAACTATTTTTTAGGAGACTTGAGCTTCTTGTATTTTGTTCATTGTGTCTATGTGACCCTACCTATGAAGTTTTGACTGCTAAATATTTTTGAAACTCCCTATAGAATATATTTTGTCTTCAAACCCTAGAATCCTTTTTTACATTGAACAAATTTGAGAAAGAGGGGGGGCTAGTGTGTGTAATATTCAATTGATGTGTATCCACACCCCTTATGTGGGCATGTTGCCTACATACCAATACTTTGAAGAGGGATCAAGCCATATGTATTTCTCCCACTTGAGGTGCTTTGTGTAATAGTGTGTATGAAGATAAAAAATTCTAAATTGGATGTGCTTGAGGTGTCTAAGGACTGATGTAAGGATTTAGATAAGCTTGTAAGTGTATTAGTTGGTTGTATGCATAGAATAGGGAAGATTTCATTAGTATTCTTTCTTTTATTCTTTCTTGCTTAATGATAATTTCCAATCCTTTCCAAATGATCTTTGAATGGGATTTAATAGGGATCTATTGGTTACAGGTTGATTGTGCTTGCATTAGGCTAACAATGAGAAGGATGAGAAATTAGAAGGAACTGACCATTGGGGATAAAAATTCACTTGGATAGGAGCATCAAAATATGATACTATTATCACCAGTGTTATAGTCCAATTTGGGCACTATTATTCTTAACTAACAAGGCCTGGGGGATGGATTTGTCATGGAAAGTGTAGTTTGGCTAAGATAGGATTAGGTTTAAAAGGCTATGGATGACTAGGAATTAATGAAAAGATTATTATGAGGGTCATGAAATCAAACAAGAGGGACTTATGGGTTGTGTGTGATTAGCCACACTAAAATTACTAATTTTCACATTTTATATGACTACAATATACATAATTGAGCTTCCATGTACATTTGGGTATATTGAAATAGTGTATTGTTTTATTTAATCTTATCCATATGAAGAATTTAGATTTCTATTTGTTTTGGTGCATCGGTAAGTAGTTATCCCTAGGAAGTCACTCACAACTGATGTCAAAGATGTGATAGTGAAATATGGGTATTATTTACCCTCTATAATTAGTTATTTGAAATGTTGGGCCACTATTTTGTACACATGAATGTTAGATCCAATTAAATATAAATAATTAAATAACACTAATTAATACTCTAATAAAACATCATACTTTAGATTGAGCTTAAATGGAAATATAATTCTTCTTCACTTACCATAAGGAGCTTTCTGTTGTGTATATTTTACATGGATTAAGAATGGATTTGGATGCTTAATGAAATGCAAGAAATAATTTGGAAGCATGCCACCTTAGTTGATTGATGATTTTATTGATGGAGTGATGAAATTATTCTAAAGATTGTTCTCCTAATTGAAAGAGTTTTATTAAGCTATGTGATATTTTTTAAAGTGATGGTGGATGGTGCAATTTATATATTTCTTAAGGATAAATATATGGTCATATTATATTAGAGTATGCATTTCTCATGATTTATAGATTATTAGCTAGGCATTTCATCTTTTTCCTAGTTTGTCTTATGTGAGGATTTATCCCACATTACATAGTTAGATGAGTTTATAGTTTTGCCTTGCCTATTTATGCAAGGACTCCCTATTGTAATGACATCTCTTTTTTGAATATCATTTGAGTTTTTTTATTTTAAATCTCATTTGTTTTCAACTTTATGTAATGTTTTTTTTTACTAACTCTTTAGATCTTGGATTATTAGAATAATTTTACCATTCCTAACATGGTACTATAGAAGTAGATAGTTGTAACCATCCATTACCTAGGAATTTTTTAGATAAATATATTTATTTTAAAGTATTATACTAACCACTATTACACATACTTTTTGAATATTAGAATCCTCCTTAGAGTTTCTAACATGTGACATTCTCATTGGCATATGTGACATCCTCATTTGATTAACATTTCTATAAAATAAATCATCATATTAGACAATGTGGAGGAGCAAGGAGGATGGTGTTAGAGTTTTTTTTACCAGTGTTTTAACAACATGGAGGTGTAAGGAGAATGAAATTAGAGTTTCCTTTTGTGACCATCACTCAAAATTGTAAAATTTCCCCTCTATGTTACATTTTTTTAATACTTTATGTTATCAGTCATACATGGAAGGAGTTTTATGTAAAGCATTGAAAGAGATGTGTTATATATTAAAATCACTTTCTTCCATTCTAGATATATATTATCTTTCCTAAATAAACTAGTTTTGGAATTTTATATGATAAATTTGCATCCTTGGAATATTTGTGTTGGCATAGAGAGGATTGCATTGGAAGCATTTTTCTTTACCAACTGTACTTTATCATATTCCTCTTAAATTACTAGTCTAGATCTGTTTCATGTTGGTGAGTTTTGTGATGAAGGTTTACACTAGAATATTATAGAGAAGATCTAGTTTTATCCTAGTATAGTATTTGACCTAGCTCTTAGCCATACTCCTAGCTTGTATTTGTCTTCATCTGTGATGTGGGGTTTGGAAAATGTGGTGGAAGTGCATTGGAGCATCCCTCTTGGTGTCCTTTTTTTTGTCAAGTTTGAGTTGTATTTGGGAGGATCGAAGAATAATTATCTCTCTTTTTCCACCACTTTTAAGGTGAAAAATAGAATAAATTCTCTTCCTCTCCTCTTAAAAATAATGTGTTAATTCATTATTTGATTTTACAAGCTATATTTTTCTTAAAAGAGCAAGTTAAATTCACTTACACACACTAAGTTAACTAGGAGATTCTTTTTTCAATTTGGTTGCATTTGTGAAGTCCATGCTTCAATTATAATTCCAACAAGTGTCTAGAAACCTACCTTCATTTCCATTCTAGTTACTAAAATCAATTTGTAGTGTAGGTTTTAATGTTTTTGACTCATTTATGAGAATTTGTAAAGCTTATAAATTTTGAACTATAACTTGAAATTGAGTTCCCTTTTTTTTCAAAAGTTTATGGTTTTTAATTTTATATCCATTGATGTCATCAATTTGTAAAAATGCACTATTTTTATAAATTCTCAAAATTTGGGAGGGGGGTCCTTAATATAATCTTTTTTAGGGGGGGTTGTCTCAGTGCTGACTTATGCACCCTTTTGCATTATTTATACTCTTTAGTGATTTATTCACATGGATTATACTTATGGTATTGATCATTATGAGCCTTTGACTACAAATAATTACCATACATGGAGACCTAGAATAGAAATAATCATAAAACACAAAGGATTATGGTCCCTAATAAATAAAAACTCAACCACAGTCTAAAAGAGAGTATGAATTTTTTTAGCACCAATGTAAGTTTGATGAGTTTATGGGTTTGATAAGGACTTGTGTGAGTGATATTTTATTGTTTTATTTGGATGGGTTTATATTCCATTCAAAATGTAGGCTAAGCTAAAGGGTTTATTTGGGAAATTAGATCACATGAGAGCCAAGAAACTTGAAGTGGAGCTTACTTCACTCAATCTCGATGACTTTGCCTCTGTTGTAGACTACCTTACTAAGTTTGAGATTTTGTTGACATATTTGAAAGGGAATGGATGAGATAAGAAAGATGAAGAGTGTGTGTACTTGATTTTGTCCAAGTTGAGTGGTCCATTCCAAATATTTTCTTATACCATTTTCTCTATCATGGATGTCTTAGGTAACACATTCAAAATGTTTGATTTAGAGTTTTTTTATGAGAGAATTACTAGGGAGGAATCCAAATTGTCTCACCTTAAATTTTCACCTCTCAAAAAACATTAGTAGCATCACATCCTAAGATCAAGGAAAAAAAAGTGTAAGAAGAAGAACACTCCTCCTCCAACTCAAAGTGCACCTAAGTCAAACACCAACGCATATAAAACCAAATCATCTTCCAAATCCAAGATTAATTCTAACCTATCATGCTCCTATTGTGGGGGGGATAGACATGAAGAATCTAGGTGTTTTAAGAGAATGAAAACCCTAAAGGATGCCATCAAGAAACACAATATTTTTGTCTCTGATCCTTCTCCATCTCATGTGCATGGGAAAGCACTTAATGTTGTTTGTATAAAATAATCATTGATTTCAAATAGTTGGGTTCTAGATTCTAATTCTTCACACCACATGAATTCTTCTAAAGAGTCATTTTTATCTCTTGGTTTGAGTTCTACTTCCAATATTGATGCTGGGTATTCTTTCTTTATTTATATTAAGGTAAAGTGTGACATAAAACTAGATGGTGGCCACATCAATGATTCATTATATGTTCAAGACATCACCACCCATGTATTTTTAGTTTATCAAATTTAACATTTTAGTCAGGGTAAGATAGTGACTTTCACACCATAGGGTGATAAAGATTGAGATTTTTTATAGCCCCACACACTTATTATATAGGGATCATAGTTATCAACTCTATTACTTTGAGGGTTTTGATGACACTCCTCTTATAGGGATGTGTTTGGTTTTTCATGTAGATTATAAGAGTAGAATTTGGCATATGAGAGATTTAGACATCTTAGTTACATATATTTGAAGGAGTTGAGCACTCATAGTATGATAGAGGTTATTCTTATAGTTTCAAGTCTTGATGGATTTTTCCCTAGTTGTGCATTAGGAAAAAAACACCAAGATTCATTTCCTAAGGGTATGTCCATGAGAGATTCTTCACCACTTGAGCTTCTGCACAATGATTTGATGGTCTTTCATAGTCATTATTTTAATGGAACTAAGTATGCAATTACCTTTATTGATAATTTCTCAAGGAATATTTGGGTTTGTTTTCTCAAGTATAACAGTGATGTTTTTGCTCACTTCAAAGTATTTAAAGATTTGGTCAAGAATTAATCTTCTAGTTGCATCAAAAATATTCGTATAGATAATAGGGGGAGTATTTTAGTTGAGAGTTCTCTAAATTTTTAGAATATGCATTCTATTTCACATACTGCACATTAGAATGGATTAGCAAAATGGAAGAACCAAACTTTTAAGGAGATGTCTAACTGCATGATGCATTCATGAGATTTATTTCCTATCTATTAGGTGGAGGTGGTTGATTATAAGAACTACATTCATAATAGCACACTAGATAGAGCACTTGAAAATTTGTCTCTAGAGGAGGCTTTTTCTAGAACCAAACCTGATGTCTCATTTTTTCAAGTCTTTGCGAGCCATCCTTAAGAATTTGTACCAAAGAAGAAAAGGAAATCATTGGATAAGAAGAGAAAACCTTTGATTTTTGTAAGGTATTATGAGGACATGAGAGCTTAACATCTTTTAGATCATAACACTAATGATGTTCATTTTCAAACACATGTATAGTTTAATGAGCACTTCACATCTCATGACTCTTCATCTTCTTCCATGCCTTCTTATTCTATTCATGATTCATCACCTCCTCTTGAGGATTCATTATTTGAGGATCTAGTTAAGGAGATATTTGAGGAGCTTATAGAGGTTATAGATCCTACTCACATAGATGTTTTCACTATTAAACTATGGTATCATACTATAATTTTTAAAGAATCACCTTTCATACAATATCTTCCACTCACTCAACATCACCATAAGCATTCTAAAGGTACTAGACTTTTGTATTAGGTATTCTTTGGGGACCCACAATATTTTTCACAAGCTCATGGGATACAAGAGTGGGATGATCTGATGAAAAATGAATATTATTCTTTGATGCATAATCATACTTGGGATTTGGTATCTCTTCTCAAGGGAATATATTTGGTTAGGTACAAGTGGATATATCTCACCAAGTATGCAGTTGATGGGTCTAATGACAAGTGTAAGCCTCGTCTTATAACAAAGGGTTTATATAAAGTCAAAGGTGTAGACTACTATGAGAATTTTGAACCCATTGACAATATGGATTATGTTATGCCTATTGTCTACCCCCCACCTTAAATTTTTAAAAATTTATACTTCCTGCCATAGAGATGACCCTATCATGAAACCTAAAACTGTGTCAAGGACCTTATTGATTGATAGTATTTTTAGATGCATCTAGATTATGAAATGATTATTATTGATTGATGAATTTTATTTATGTTTCTAAGTGGTTTTTAAAATAATGATGGACTAATGAATAAAATATGCATATATAGTTATAGATGTGATCAGTTGTTCTAATATTTAGATCTAGTGTAGTTTTGATAGTTTTAGTTGATAAAAGGACACTTGGTTTTTTATAATTCTAGTTGAATTATGATGTTAATTTAATATTCATAGTTGATTTGATTCATGGTTCAGAATAATAATGGTGATATGACATTTTTCAAAACATTTCATTCAAAATTGATGCATTCAAAATCTATTCTAATGATATAAGATTTGATGTATGGCTTAGTTTCATTCACTACTATTAATTTGGCAATACTATCATTCTATTTCATCTATTTTTTAGCATTGTTATTTATCTGATGATCTAGTTGCTTGACTACATGGTTAAAGTCATGATTATTTTGTTGAATTTCCAAGTTTTAGTTGTTTCAAGATTTTAGTAAATAGTCAGTTTTGATTATCATAATTCTCAGGGCATATACATCATTATTTGTAACTTGAAAAAAAAAATTAAGAGGATTATTGGTTGATGAGATAAGTTTATGGCATATAAGTTATATGAAAACATTACACACTTCTTCAAAGGGTTAACTTCACTTGAATTGAGATCTTTAAGAATAAGCAAAAGGGGACTTTTCTTTTATCTCAAAGTTTGGTTTTGAAAACTAAGGGATAAATATACTAAGGCATTGATATTCATTGAAATATTAATGTCATCATGAAATATTGTGATTCGATTTTCATGGTCTAAAATTTGAAGAAGCATTGGCCATGATACTAGTGAATTGAAAAATTGTAAATTGTATCATGGAGTTTGTATAAAATTCACTAAGTCTTAAAGACCCCATTTATAGATGATGAAATAGGATCAAAGCATATTAATTTGTTGACCTAGCATTTAGTTGGTTTTAAATCTATCTTGGTAGGGCCAAGTTGGTATGAACATTCAATGTGGAGGTATGGTTTTGAGGTTTTGAGATCATCCAAAGATTTGGTAGTAAGGACATTAATGTGAATGGTATTTACCTCAAAATTTTGTAATTAGCTGATGGTTTGGTATGAGGTTTAGTAATAGATAATTTTTTCAAATTTGGTAAATAAGTTGTCAATGTTGTGAAGTACATGATTAGTTAATGAACTTCAATATAGTTTAGACACATCATAGAGCTTGTTATAGAGTAAGGTTAGTAGATAAAACTCTTGAATTCTTTCTTTTCTAGTTCATTCCCATAAGCTCATTTATAGGAGTGAATCCATAGATGGATAGTTGATGAGTTGTAGAATTAGACTTGGTGAGAATATTTGGTAAAAGACATGAGTGTATTATCAGGTATGCTTCACCATTTTGTATTTGATGATTGTCAGAAAGATACAATTTTAAAGATGAAATAAATTTATTTGAATATGCATGAGAATGTTCAAAATATTCTATGAAAGTATGCGTGAAACTTATTAAATAATTTATAGTGGTTTCTACGAAGTTTATGGGAATATAATTGTGTAGAAATGTAAAGATACAAATTCTAGTTGATAATTCATATGCATGAAATTGATATTTATTTGTTTAGTAGAAATAACTTATGATATAGTTCTTTAGTGGAATCATATGCATATGGATATTTAAGGTAGATAATAATATTTCTTATTCTTGTTCATTCAGTTCCTATTGTTTAAGGAATTTTTAAAGGTTGCTAAACATACATGATCAATATTCTTGGCAAATATTTTGTTTATAAAATAAGGTTTGTCTGGTATAAAACTAGTTTTGGAAAAATGGAATAGTATCTGGTTGGAAGGATCATTTTAAGTACATAAGGCATTTTGAAAATTTTAGTGACTCTTTTGAATATTTTGTAAAAATTTTGAACTCATGTTGTTGGTAAATCTAAGGAAACATAAAAATATTGGGTTCATTTTATCTCTATGTATGAATATTTAGGATTTAAAGAGGAATGATATAGTGGTATAAGGTATGTTTTTTTTTTTTTTTTTGAAATTTGAAAGATACATTTTGACATTATTATTTAGTTTTATTCATCTTGAAATTAGACATAGATTTTTCTCAGTTTTTAGTTCTATTACCTTGCTCCTTTAGAACATATTTCATAACTCTATCTTCATTGTTGAAATGACTTTGGTTGTTCAAACCTTGAGGTTCAAGTCATTTTGGTTCTTATGTTTATTTTTAAATTCTTTCATTCATGCACATTTGATCCTAGTCTTGGAAAGAATGTCACCAAATACCCATGATCCTTAGAATTTTTTTTGTATATGGATAAATTAGGGTTTATCCTAATATATAATGATTGGTCTAAGAACATATTTACATTAGAGTGTTTTACAAAAACAAGTAAATAACAGTCTGCATATGCATTAAAGTTAATGTCATGTTATGGAGATTATGATTCATATGTCTTTAAAAACTATAATATTAGAATTTTTAAAGTCAATAGGGTGTTATTTTCAATTTATATGTTGTGGTCATCTCAAAAAATATGGTTTTAGTTTTAGTATTAATGGCTAGGATTGACAGTTATAAGATTCAAAATGACTATATGCAATTTGAATAGCCTGGTCAGTTGGTTTATTAAAATATGTTGAGGAGACAAATATATTTATGCATATTTGTGTTCTAAACTATATTGGGTAGTTGTAGTCACAAGAATTGATTTTCAATAAAATGGGCAAGTATGAAAATTTGTTTTAAGATACAACTTAGAATTGAAGTAATGGTTTTTAATTTGAACATAGATATTGCAGTTAAGGTGCCTTAACACTTCTCATCTAAACTTTGTATAAGGCATTAGAAGAAAGTAATGATGATTTAATAGATGCTTCCATATAGGATTATGTGTCATTTAATTAAATATCTCAGTTCACAATTTATTTTGAAGTAATTTGTTGAAAACATATGTAGTTTCATTTTGAAGAGTTTAACAATGATGCACTAAAAGTGAACTTCATAAGGTTTCTAGAACTTATGAGATAAAGGATGATAATAATATTCAGTCAGAATGAACATAGTCAATTGAGGTTAGAATAGTGTGATATTTTGAGACATTCTTGATTGCATTTGAGATTTCATTAAGGTATTATGAAATGAAAGAATAAATTTATGATAATGTTTGAGGATCAATATAGATATTGAATTAGATATAGTGTGATAGATTTTAGTTATAATGCAATTTTAGTTTCATCTTTTAGTTTATTTCTTAGAACACTTGTTTCCCAATCTTAATTTTTGCTATTATATTTCATATTGTCCATTATGTCTTGGTGGGACCAATCGGGTTCAGCAAGGAGTGATGGTAATAGGGGATGGGGTTAGAGTTCCAATAGTGAAGCTAACCAACATAACAAGGGATTTCATAGGGGTATGTTTTATGTAAAAAAAAATTTCCTTAGATTTCATAGAGGGACAAGAATGTCCATTCATTTTTATGCCTATGATCCTGAGTTTTGGAACATTCTAAGTAATTTTCCTAACAATAGCCAATAGGGGTTATAGAGGTAATAGAGGTTTATTTAGACATGGATTTAGATCCTTTACACCTTCACAAAGTAGTTTTTCTCACTTTTTAAATCATAATCCACAACACTTTCCATTGAATCCCTCTAATTTTAAAAGGATTGAACTACTTATTGATCTTTTTCCGGCAAACCAATCCACATAGCTTGAAATAGAAACTACTCATGCTAAAGATATTAGGAAGATGGCCATTCCTTCTAATACACCTTCCCCTTCTCATGTAGATACTATTATAAAATGTAAGAGGTTGAATCTAGATGGTTCCCATAGTGAGCCTCTCTTAAGGTTTGAAAGGTTGAATTTGGAAGTTCAGGGTTATGCCAGATGAAGAAAAATGATAGACATCCCACCTTCCAAAAGAATTGTGGAAAAGAGGAATACTAAAAGTCAATCTAATCCAAAAATTTCAAAGGAAGAATAATATGTATTAAAGACTTAAGTTTTTCTTTGAAGTCAATAATTCATCTCTCTTTTTTCTATGCAACTTATCTAAGATAGTACAACTTTTATAGATAGACCTAATGGTACTTTATTTGATGTTTGAGTAATAACTTATACAACATAGGTATATTCAATTTTATTTATCATTTAATACTAATTACCTAATATTTTTTAAACTTAATATATTTTGACGATTGTTATTTTTAGTCCTAAGCAAAGATTCCAAGTATTCATCTTGAATAATGATGAATATTTCATTATTTTATGACACTTCATTGATCTATTTTGATTGTAAAGTTGTCTTTAAAGTTTTTGTAAAGAAAAAATGTTGGTTTTCTCAATAAGGTTATCCCCTTTTAGCTAATATTACTCTCCTTTTGAGACTCACATAGTTTTTTAATTTATTTGACTCTAACTTTAATATAATTAGATCTTTTAGATTTCTTTTAAGTCTATTTTTGTTTTTATTTTCGTTATCTTCTTAATATAGTTTAAATCTTTAGTTTCTTCTATTATAATTAGTTCTTAGTTTAGGTTTTATTTTTTTCTTCATTAGATAGTTATAGATTTTCATAATTCACTTTTCTCTTTAGATTTGTTTAAAGTTTATTTTTAGACATAATCTTTTGTTGTTTATAATTAGTTTATGTTTAACATAGCTTTTATATTTTCTCTTAATTAGTCTTTTAATTTATTTTATGATTTAGTTATTTAGTTTATTATATTTAATTCAAATAGGACTTTAGATCTATTTTAATCTTTATGTTTATATCTTTTGTTTGGTCTAAGTCAGTTTGATAATTGCTTATTAATTGTTAGTTTGTTTCTATTTGGATTTAATTTAGATTTAGTTTTGATCTTTAATCTATGTTTTGCTCTTTAGTTTATTTTAGACTTACTATTTGGTTAGGTTAATTATTATAGTTTAATTATTTCATTCCTTTTAGATGTTATTTTTATTTTATTTGTCTTTGCCCTTTAAGTTTGTGTTTTGATAAGATTAGATTATTTTCTTAGTTTATTGTCCTTTAATTGTTTATTCCTCTTTTATATAGGTTTGGTTGTTTGTTTTTCCTAATTTCATTTAATTGTTGATTTGTTGGATTTATCTTTATATTCTAGTGATTAAATATCTTATCTCTCTTTTTATTAATTTTTTTCTTCTCTTTCGGTTATCTCTAGAATTAATTGAAGAATATGGCAAGTAAGAAGCAAATGTATTATTTGAATACATCCATATTACTAAATAAGATTTATATTATTCAAGAGATTATCTAACTCATAATTTTTCTATTTTAGATATAATATATTATATCTTATTATCTTAACTTATTCATGATTCTATAAACTGATTTCTGATTGTTATAATGGAATAAGTTGTTTTGATAACTTGTTGATTATTTCCCTGAAATTATAATAAAAACCCCCTTGCATCTTTAGGATTTTATATGAACCTTTAGAATACCATGATTAGACTAGTATGATTCTAACATGACCTTTGTAATAGGTAAAAGGTTTGATTCATTGAAGGTACAATTTCCATAATCAATAGATTTTATTCACCTTGTGCTCTCTCTTACTGCATCATATGGTTGGCCAGTATATCAAATGGATATAAAGAGTGCCTTTTTGCATGGAGATTTATAGGAGTAAATATATATATATATATATATATAATATCTTGATGGATTTTTTCATGATTATTATCTTATTTTTTGACTTAGGAGGTCTTTTTATGACTCAAACAATCCCCTCAAGCTTGGTATGAGAAGATGGATTCATTCCTTATCTCTATTGTCTTCTTTACTACCAATCTGATCCTGTAATGTATATCCAACATATTAGGGAAGACATTATTATACTATTATTTTATGTTTATGATCTTCTTCTCATAGGTAATTCCTCTTCTTATAATTTATCTATTTAGTAGGAACTTTTAGTTTATTTTGATATGATATATCTCAATTTTTTGCACTTCTTCCTTGGTTTGTATATTTCACAATCAAATTTGGGGATTCATTTGAGTAAGCATAAGTAAAACATTGATTCTATTCATAATTTTATCATGGTTTATTTAAATCCAAGCCTTATCCTTTTTATTCTGGAGTCACTCTCACTTCTACGTACATTACTCCACTTTGTGATCCTACATTGTACATGTAGATGGTTGGGAGTCTTATGTATTTGACCCATACACACCCAACATTTCATTTTTAGTTGGGATTGTATCTAGGTTTGTACATGCCACTTATGATAGTCATTAGAAGGATATCCGGAGTATTTTATGATATATGTAAGGAAATACTCATTTTTTATTATACTACACTAGGCTTCTACTCAATTGGTTGAGTACACTAATTTAGATTGGGTAAGTTCTCTTTATGATAGGCATTCCAATTTTGGATACATATTTTATCTTAGTTCTTCACCTATTACTTGTTTTTGAAATAATCAATAGAATATTGCATTTTCATATACATAGGTTGAGTACAAAGTAGTAGTTACAATGAGTTAATATGTTCTTTAGATTTATCAGTTATTGATAGAGTTTTGCTTCATGCAATATTCACCTACTATAATTTGGTGTTACAAATAGAGTGAAATTCACATATTTAATAACCAATTTGAGAATAATTAGACCAAGAACATTGAGTTACATATGCACTTCATTCATCAACACATTCAAGATGGATTTCTTAGCTTGGAATACATCTCGACTCAGCAGCAAGTTAAAGACATCTTCACGAATATTTTTGCATCACCTTATTTCCTTGAGTTGAATGGAATGTTTGGGGTTTCATAAGTTTTCCTTGGGGGGTGCTCATGAGTATATATTCCTTCTTTATTTCATGGATATATATTGTGCATGAGTACCTTATTAGGCCTAGTTTTTGGGACTCATATTATGGATATGACACTATATATTTTCTAGCTATTAGTAGCCCCTAGATTCACTTAGGGGGGTGTTAGAGTATGTATTTATCATGATTTATAGGTTATTATCTAGGTTTTTTTTTTCATAGTTTGTCTTATGTGAAGATTTATCCCACATTACTTAGCTAGGCTAGTTTCTAGTTTTGCCTTGCCTATTTATGCAAGGGATTCCTATTGTACTAACATTTATTTTTTTGAATATCATTTGAGTTGTATTGTTTAAAATATCATTTATTTATAGATTAATGTGATTTTTTTATACTAATTATTCATAATTTGATTATTTAAATGCTTTTCCCATTCTTAACATATTCAATTTAGAATGGAGAGCTAGATTTGAGTCAAAGTCCTCATTCAATGAGAAGAGTTGTTTCATAAATCTTAGAGATTGGAAAGGTATGGACTTAACATTGATGAGGGATGGTGTATTTTCAATTGGTCCTTATGATTGGAATTTTTTGTTGTGATGACTTAATTTGATGTTTGGGTTGACTTGATTAAATTTGATTTTGTTGATATTTTATGTTTTAAATTTTAGATTTTCCATGGAATTTATTATTAGAATTAATTAGCTAAGTAATATGATTAATTATTCAATTATTAAATGTATTTATTTAATGGGATTGGATAAATTTCAATGTGTAATAGGATTAATTGATTGGGGGTGATGGTTAAATAGTGATGGGTTAGGCTACATATGTTTTCAATAGGATTAGGGTTGTAATATGATGTGATGTTATTATTAGTGATATGAAATTATGATATTAGGGATGAAATGAAAATAAAATTAGGTTTGATCAAGGGTTATGAATAATTATTATGGTAATTTTAATGCAAGTGTTTAAAGTGGGGTGTCAAAAGTAGAATGTCCAAGTTAGAGTGTCTACATTTCCACTCTTTGAATGGGCATTAGAACTATAAAAAAATCACGTATTTTAAAATAACATATAGGAATAAATGTGGGTACACTAGGACTCCCATATTGTCATCATGGTTAGGGATATAAATTAGATAGAGCAATGATTTGGTTAGAAATGATGTCTTTTGAGAGGTCATGCAAGATGAAATAAATAGATGGGATCTCAAAATGAGAAAAAGGGTTAAAATAAAAGAGTGGGGGATAAAATGGAGTGGTTTTGGTGAATAAATAGGGGTTATTTCTTATATTAAATCATGTCTCATGATAATGTCATGGATATATATGTTATGGATGATATGGATGTATGATATTAATGTACTTGATATAAGGCTTGCATGCTTTGATTTCCCCCAAAAATGATATATTTTAGGGTATTTTATTAGTAATGATATATCCCAATAAATCTAGGATATTTAATGTACACAAATCAATGTTATTGTCAAGGGGGATATTGGGAACAATATATCCTTGATAAATCTATGATCTTGGATTTGATGGATTATTTATTGATGTTCAAGCATAAATAAAGGAGATAATTAATTTAGTGATTTGAAAATGTGTTGATGAAGGATTATGTTCATGGATATCAAGGATTTTATATATTGGGATAGTTTCATGTGATGATATGATGGAACGTGCTTCTAATATTTCATGGATTTTTGAATATTTTAGCAATATTTTTTTGGTTATAGAATATTACATGATGCACCATGATATGTAAAAACATGATTGTGATGTTCTAATATGCCATAGACTAATGCATACGTAACTAAAGACAAAAAAAAAGAAACAAACAAAAAATAATCAATTAAAAAATCAAGTTATGTTTTTCCCTTTATCAAGTTAAAACCCTTAATATTTGTTGATTGATGATAATGATAGGATTGAGAATTATATATCTTGATAAATACAAAAGCTTTAGTTTTCCATAAGAAAAAATTTATGAAATGGGGTTATATTGGTAATAATTTATCATAAAAAAGTTGTAGGATTTAGTGTGAAAATGATATATACTGATGAGGCTACAGTGATTTTTTAAAAAGTGTTATGAATAAGTGATTAATTATTAAATATCATGCAACATGGAATTCATTCCCCAAAATAATAGTAGTATAGACATATGAAATAAAATTTAGATCTAAGCAAATACACACAACACCAATATAACGTGGTTCACCCAATATAGGATACACCCACCAAGAAGATCTCTATAATATTATAAACAAGAGTAAAGAAAAATATAAAAAATAAACATATCATAGATATAAATTTCTCCAACCTAAATTCACACCAGAATTCTTGAGATGCTAAGATACACCTCAAAACTCAATCACACTGATCGTAGAGAAAATATAGAGCTTAGAAATGAGATGTGAAACATAAATGAATAATGTGTTACCCCTCACCCCTATTTATAATTTTCAAAAATCCTTGAAAAATGTGCCATAACCATAGAGATAACCATATCCCCACAAAAAAAGGAAAAATATAAGGGAGGTTACAACCACATAATCCGTTGATTCTCTCAACACCTTAGATCACACCGCCTTCTCCACAAAATGTGCCACAAATGGGGGAAGTGCTTAACACACTAAAAAATGCATCCCACCATTTATAAAAGTAAATATTTGATGTTAAAATTATCCTAGTAATTTTATTTTTACCTTAGGATTAAAATGGGTGATACATTTAACAATCTCCCACTTGGAGTTCATTTCTCCTTAAACATAATTTAAAACTCTTCCATGATCCTCATGAAGACCAATTAAAGTTGAACATAACCTCAAATTATTCAATTTGACTACCTTGGTCATCATATCCATAGGATTATATCTTGTATCTTTTATAAATTCACCATGTTTTCCTCCAAATTTGTCCTAATCAAATGATACTATGATTGTATGTACTTCATCCTCAAGTGGAAAGTGGATTTATTGGCTAAATGTATAGCACTATAACTATCACTATGTAATACCCCAAATTTATAATTATGACCCAATTCACTAAGTAAATATTGTAACCAAATCATCTCCTTGCTAGCCTCTATAAAAATAACATACTCAACCTCTATGGTTGATAAAGCCATAACCTTTTATATCTGAGAAATCCAACTAACTATTGTATCCCTAATAGTAGATACATAACCTATCATATTCATCCTACTATAAACATCTCTAGCCATATCTGAGTTCACATAACCATGAAAAGTGGTGTTTAACCCACCAAAACATAATGTCATACCATGGTTCCTCTCAACTATCAAACAATCTACTTCACTACTTGTTAGTGATCATAACGTAGATTATTCATGTACCTACTTACTACTCCCACTACATGGGCAATATCTAGCCTAGTATAAACCATAACATACATAAATATATGAACCAACAATGAGTAAGGTACCTTGGACATCTTTAATTTTTCTTAGTCTATTTTGGGACACTACTCCTTTGATAATTTGAAATGGTCTACCAAAGGAGTCTGAATTGGCTTAGCATCTTGCATACTAAACCTCTCCAAAAATTTATTCACGTAATCTTCCTAGGATAAGATCTCCTTCCTATCCTGAGATATCCTCATACCAATGATTTGATTTGCTACACACAAATCCTTCATACAAAAGGAATCACCAAGTTGCTTCTTGATTACTTTAATTTGTTGCATGTTCTTTCCTACAACCAACATGTCACCTACATATAAGCATAGGATAATATAATTACCATCCTCAAATCTCTTGATATGCATTCAATGGTCAAAATTACACCTATAGCAAACTTTTTCCAATATAAAACTATCAAACTCATTATACCATTGTTGCAGATCTTGTTTTAGGCCATACAAGCTCTTCTATAGTTTACACACCAATTTCTCCTTTCCTTCGATCTCATAACCCTATGACTGCTCTATATATATTTCTTCCTCAAAATAACCATAAAGTAATTTAGTATTCACATCTAATTTTTCTAATTAAAAATACTCTACTGTAACTATACCAATCATAGTTATAATATAAGTCATCTTAACAATAGGAGAAAAATCTCATAAAAATCAATACCTTTTTTTGTACAAATCCCTTGACCACCAACTAGGCCTTGTACCTTTTCCTTCCTCCATCCTATTATTTTATATTGTATACCCACTTATTCTAAAATGATCTCTTACCCTTTGGTAGCTCCACCAAATCCCATGTCTAGTTCTCCATGAGAAAACTATGTTCCTCTTCCATGTCTTGCTCCCACTTCTTTTAGCTTTTTCCTGAATTGCTTCCTCAAAACATTTTGGTTCTCCACTATTAGTAAGTAATAAATAACTCAAAGATGGGGGAAAATTTTTATGAGCTCCTCTTACCCTAGAATACCTTCTTAATTTAGGATTTTAGGGTTCTTATGTAGGATGTTCTTGAACTATCTCTTTGGACACCTAACTATTTGTAATATCATCTAACACTGTGTACTCTTTTTTTTTCCTATTCTTGCAACTAATCCTTATACATGAATTTTTATTTAAAGACAACATCCCTAGATTGGAATATTTTAGTCTCTAAGACTCCAAACCTAGAAACAAAAGTCCTCCTCACCATAACCAGTAAAGGTGCATCTCTCAGACTTATCCTCTAGCTTGGTCCTATCTTTCTTGGCAACATAAAAAAAATACCTCACATCAAAAGACCCTAAGAAAATAATTATTAAATTTCTTACCAAACTAATATTACTTAGGTATTTCTCCATCTAAATGCCTTGAAGGTCTTTTGTTAATCAGATATACCATTGTGCTAGCTACTTCTACCAAAAACATTAGGGGAAACCCTACATGCAACCTCATGCTCCTAACACACTCCATGATTGTCATGTTCATCTACTCTATCACTCCATTCTCTTGTGGCATCCCTAGAACCATCCTTTTCTTTTGAATTCGATTTTTTGAACAATAATCATTAAATGATTTGATATAATACTCACCTCCATTGTTCAACTTGAGATATTTCAACTTGAGAACCATTTTATTCTCAACCAAAGCTTTCCATTTCTTGAATGTTTCAAATAACTCAAATTCTTCTTAGTGAAATAAACCTATACTTTCCCAGTTACATCATTAATAAATGTAACATAATAATTTGAACCACCAATAGAAGATGCCTAAGCTAGGCCCCATACATGTGAGTGAACCAACTCTAACTTATTCTCCTTCTTCATGGGTTTAACCCTCAGGAACTTAAATTGCTTCTACTTATTGTACACATAATCATCTCAAAATTCCAAATCAATGTATTTCAATATGGGAAATTTGTCTTTCAAGATCTCCATGCCCTTCTGGTTCATATGATCGAGCCTATAATGCCATAAAGTTGCATCTCCATTTTAAGCAAATAAATTACAATGATTATCACTACTAGTCAAATACAAATTTCTGATTTTATTACCTCTCATAACCACAAGATCACCCTTAGTAACTTTCTAAGAGTCTATTGTAAACATCACCAAATAGCCCTCACTATTTAACTATCTTGATAATATTAAATTTCATTTCAATTGTGGCACATGCCTAACATCCTTTAGTAGCCATGTGTTCTTATTTTGTAAATTCACTTGAACACAACCTTTAGTTACTATACTACATGGTTCATCATCACCAACATAAACATGTCCAAAATCTCCTTGAACATAATTAGTAAAATGATGCTTTTGTGGGGTGGCATGAAAATAAGCCCCTAAATATAATACCCAAGATTTAAAAACATTATCCAAAGAAAGAATTAAATCATCCTGACTAAAAGTACCTATTCTCATATTTACCTCCTTGGTCTCCTCATGTTTGGTCTTCTTATCCCAAAGTTCACAACATTCCTTCTTTATGTGTCCACTTTTCCCATAGTGATAGCACACCATCTTAGCTCTATATTTAGATCCTCCCCAACCCTTTGACTTCCTACAGTTTCCTTTACTTTTGTCTTTTTGTCTCCCTCTAGTCTCTACCATCAAAGCATTCCATGAAGATGATTCCCTAGTGCTCTTCCTTTGCATTAACTCACTAAGAATCACACATATAACATGCTCAAACATTAAAAGTCCCTTAGAAAGGATGACATTACTCATAGACATAACTATGTTATCCCAACTATCAATTAAGGAGCAAAAAATCAATAAATCCTTAACTTCATCTTAAAATTTAATACCAATAGAAGTTAACATACTCATAACCATATTAGATTCATTTAAATGATCAGTGATAAAACCATTTTTAGATATTTTCTTATTAAATAACATTTTCATCAAAAATATTTTATTAAAGGTAGAGGTTTTTTCATATAACTCCCTTAATTTCTTCATCATATTAAATGTGGTCATCTCCTCTGAAATATTAAAGGCAACCAAAGATGTAATGCACAACCATATGGCTCCCAATACTTTCCTATTGAGTAAATTCCAATCTGCCTGATCCATACCTAAAGGTTAGCTTTCTTTCCCCATCAAAGGGCAATAAATATCCTTCTAAAATGATTAATCCTTCAATTTACATAATCTAAAATTTTTCCCATTAAATTTTTTTAACTCTAGATCTGTCATTATCTATCATAGCTCCTACTCAAGCTAATATCTATTCCTATAATTCACCACTTTATCAAAACAACTAAAGCTATATCTAATACTAGTTATTACGAATAAGTGATTAATTATTTAATAACATGTAACATGGAATTCATTCCTTAAAATCATAGCAGTAGAGACATATGAAATTAAATCCAAATCTAAGCAAATACACACATAACAATGATA
>JARHVA010003210.1:825000-875000 GCA_037957365.1 Torreya grandis | reverse complement strand
AAGGTCAATGGTGCGTGTCCAAGCATACACATTTTGATCAACAATGAGCATTAAGTCAAATTTTCAATAAATCCCCATGAAGAGTAAGAAGGTAACAAGTGTCATCATCATGGAAATTGAGTTGGGAAATAAACCATGAATAGAGAAAAGGATAGAACCCAGATGATTGATATTGATGGAATGCATTGATCTATGTAACTAAGATCCAATGGTATGAATTAAATGTTGAATTTTTAAAAGGAATCTAGGATGAATGCAGAGCTGCCACATGGTGAAAAGTCATTTGTTAGAAGGAAAATGATAGTTTTAGGCATAGAGAAGGCCCATGGAAAGGAAACATGGCATAAAATTTGATGCCAAGCATAAAATTTTAACAATAACATTCAACCTTCTACATCCAAATAAATTATGCGAGGTGAGAGAGACTTTTTAACAATCCCAAACCCAATGAGATGTTGACACATGTCATAAAGGATAACTGGTCACCTTTTAAAAAATAATGAGATGTGTTACATGATGGAGCCACATAATCACCAAGTCAGATTGAGATATCTCATGGACCTAAAAAGGTAAAGGTATAAATGCAAGATACAAATTCAAATCTAAGTCATGAAACTCTCAATTCAAACTCCACTACTACCCTTAAAGCTCTATGAAAACCTAATTAAACTCTAGAAAACCCTAGCACATATGGAATACCTAATTTGACTATGTTTTCATTATAATCAAGCTAAGAAGTATTAATTTATCACTTGTTTAAGGATAACTTGATCTAGAATTGAATTACATTCCACTTATGAGCAAGTTGATATAATTCATAAAAATAGTAACTTAGAAGGGTATTTCTAAGGAGGATGTCAAATTATACATGACCTCATATGCTAAGGGAAGGGTTTTCAAAGTTACTAAGTTTGATGCTTCATCTCTAAACACTAGAGACACTAACTATTCAAAGTTGTTCTAGACCATTGAGAATTAACCTGCCATCACACGAGAAGAATATAAAAATTTCTCAACCAAGAGACTATATCAGGACATTGTTATAATATATATGGTGGGTCTTCATTTTATATCTATGAATCCCAAGGTACTTCACTACATATACATTCTTCCTCCTATTTTCAAATAATCTAAGATAGATAAATGTATGATTGTTAATTATCATAATTTTAGAAAGGTTTCTTATAACTTTGTTGTGGCATTTAAGTCATATTATAAGTTACCTAGACCCCAACTAGACCTTGCCTCAATCAATTCTTGGTCCAACGAAAATTATTTGAAGAACATATTAACCATGTGGTTATATTCTATAAACCAAGTCTTTTCAAACTTGAGCAGAAACACCCCCATTAACCAATTCAGACTTGGGACTAGGATGATTATGACAATGTTGAATAGGCAGTGTGAGAATTTAACCACTACTTATGTATACCTGTTTTGGGTTCCAATTGTCTATTTCATGGTTGAAAATTATATTACTCTCCCTATGGGTGAAATAATAAGCATATCATTGAGTAGTAAAATCTTTACAGTTGAGAACAAGAAGAAAACTCAATTTTATATGATGTCATACCTCTTAGATGCTCTTTGTGCTACTACCAAAATCCCAAACTAGAGGGAATGGTCACCTGATGGGAAATAAACTATTTCCTAGTATTATTCAAATCTACACATATTTAAAAATAGGGATCACATTCAATTCATATATGATTGTGTCTACCTAGTTGTGAGTGATGCCATAACCGACAGTCCAATGCCAAGAATTATCCCACTACTTAAAATGTCTATTTAAATAATATCTAATATATGTCTATACCCAAACTATATGATCATAAGAATTGAAGGGGCATAGAGTTATCCTCTTAGACTACCCAGTCATGTCCCTAACAAGCTAGTTGAGGAAGAACTTAAATATCATCTATTTCATGGTGTAGATGGTCTTTTCAAGACCAAAATAAAGGTACTGCTTCACAACTTCCCAATAACTATTGGCAAGACCATCTTCAAGCAATGGGAGAACATCAAAGAAACATCTAGGAACATGACATCCTTCAATATATTTGGATGGGATTAGATAGTGGTACCCTTGTGTAAGGGTTAAAGAACATTTTAAGATTAAGCAAATGTCAAATATACCTTATGATCATGAACCAAGAGCCTTTGACCCCATTTACACCAAGGCATCTTCATACTTTGAGGTCACCAAGAGATTGAGGGATCATAATCTTAGGCCTGAATCCAAACTTGAATGAAATTAAAATAAGGATGATAGATGGAATCTAGGGCCTAGGAAGCATCATTAATTAAGTAGTATATCCATTAGAGCTCCATCATCCCAACCACAAGTAGAGCCTAAACTTGAGGCAAATATTGAACAAGGACCAGAAGAAAGAAGACCAAGTGAGATTTTTTCCTCTTCAGCTCAAGTCAAATTTGATTGAAATATTTTTAGATTATAGAGAGTAATAAAGATAAAATGTCATGGTAGGTGGTGAGGAGATGAAATACCAAAAGGTAGAACCATTGACCAATTTGACCCCAATAGGAGTGAAAAATCCTGAGAAAATCTTATATTTGAAGAGGATACCTTGGAATTGTCCCAAGCCCAAACTAAATAGTTATAAGTTGTCCTTAAGGATATATAGAAGCAAAAGAAGAATTTGTAAGAGTAAGTTTTATTGTAATTTCTAGAGGTAATGATTAAAATGTTTGGAGAGACTTTATTTGGCATGTTTAATTATTTGAAGTCAATAAATTCTAGATAGAGTGTATTGAGCCAACAAGGTATTGTAGCCATGAACCTAGTGTAACAATGGTAGAACATAAGATGTAAATTGAAGGATTTGATCATCATCCTTGTAGAGGATTAAATACCTGATTTCAAAACAATTAGCTTGGCTCATTTGAATGTAGCTATGGGTTATTGATACATAAAATCAAGAGTCTAAATAAATGGTCTAAGGACCTAGAAAACCTTTATGAAGATGACAAGAAGTTAAAAAATAGGATGGACTATATATTGGGAAGTATAATCAAGGATCCAAATACACTCAGCTCAATTAGTCTAATTACTAGTGAAGAATTCAAGCACATTACCACCCAAGTCATGCAATAAGTAATAAGTAAAATCCAAGGAAATACTAGGGTAGACAATAGTAGGATCATGTACATGATCTTTACTAAAGATGAAAATATTATAGAAGCTAGGATCATAAAATAAGAATTAGAAAGGGATGATAAATACCTCAAGAACATGGATTTTTAAGAGGATGAACTCTTCATGGATTCCATTGTCAACTGAAAGCTCATTGATGACCAGCATGGCAAAGTAATGAAGATCCTTCAACAAAATTAGGCGACTTCAACAATAAAAGGGCCTCAAAATTGAATTTATTGATTAAATATTTTTTTTTTGTAACTAAACATGTATGTATTTTGAAAAGGAATATTCTTTTGTAAAGGCATGTGCAACTTGTAAAGTACATCGCCTATAGTTCAGTTCTTTAAAAAATGTCTACGATATTTTAAAGGATAGTTGTATAATTTTAATTTGACATAAATAACAAACATACCTCCTTATATTTATATATAATTGGTATTGTCCATTGTAAAAAGGGGGGAGCTTTAAGCAATAAAATTTATGCTAATTTTGGAGCAATTTAATGCAAGTAGATAATTCTAAAAGATTGTCTCATTTGTTTGTGTTAATTGTCATTATGGCTTTTATCTCACTTGTTTTGTTTAGAATTTAGATTATAATTGTTCTTGTGACTTCCTAATGTGCACTTTTCAAATGCAATGTTGTTAATTTGTACTAATTCTAAATGGACTAAAATTTCTTAGGTGCATTGTATTTTCTATGTTCTTCTTGTATATGTGTGTATGCTATTTTCTTGCATGGGTAAATATTTAAGTGAATATTGTTATTATTTTCATTATTTCACTTCCTTAGATGATTTCATGATATGTTATGTGATTTGAGATTAACTTTTTTCACTTCCTATATTGGTTTTAAGTTCATATTTGAATGATATTTGAAATTCATCATAATATTTGTGTCAAAGATCAACAATATCAATATATTACTTCACTAACCTACCCTTCCTTTTGTTTATTTTTTGATTAATTCACTTTATATTAATTCTTATTATATATATTCACTTTATCTTATATTTTAGATTTAGTTATTTTAGCATAATTCACTTCACTTAGTCAAGACTACTTTATTTTCACATATTAGCTACCAAGCCATGGTTACTCCCAACAACCAAACATTATAAATATTTTGAAATAGTTCACTAGTTATATCATTATATTAGAACATGTAAGAAGATTATCACAACCTATAAATCATGCATTGGATTCTCTAAATTTATAAATGATTATTATTTTCTAAACACTCAGAACCACCTACGATACACATACATGCATCAATAGAGAATGCATTCCAATAGAACTATAATGAGGAACTTAGTTTAATCTTTCTAAATTTGTGGTGTCTTTGCTAATTTAGTAAATTTTATTCAAATATCAATGAATTCTTTGCATAATTGTGTTATTTTTACTTATTTTTTGATCAATTCACCTTATATTAGTTCTCATTATAAATATTCACTTTAGATTATATTTTAGATTTATTTCTTTGAGAATTATTCACTTTAATTAGTCAATACTAATTCATTTTCACATATTATCTACCAAGTCATGGTTACTCCCAACAAAAAAACATTATAAATATTATGAAATAGCTCACTTGTTATGTCAATATTCGACCATAGATAACAAGATTATCACAACCTATAACTCGTGAATTGGATTCTCTAAATTTCAAAATGAGTAGTGTTTCTTAAACACTTAGAACCGCTTATGATACACATATATGCATCAATAGGGAACACATTACATTGGTACTAAAAAGAGGGCATTATTCAAATCTTTGTACATTTTTGGTGTCTTTACTTATTTTAGTAAATTTTGTTCAAAGATCAATGAATTATTTGAATAATTATATTTTTTTTGCATAATAGTGTACATATAATTGATACATGTGGTTTTCAAACAAATATTTAGGCTCCTTTAACTGAAGATAGGTATTCTTTGAAGATTCATGGTAAATATTTGCAAATATAGCTTAAGTTTGGTAAATGTCCCTCATTTGAAATTAGTGATGTCAAATTTTCTCAAAGGTTGATTGATTCTTTGCAAATTTAGGTTTATTTTAACTTACATGTGTAAATATCCTTGATTTTCTCAAGTTTAGATACATATTTGATCTTATTCGATCAAGGATAGTTGTCCTTTAAAGATTTTTATATAAATTTATGAAAATCTTACCTAACCTAGGGATTTTAACGTATAAATCTACTCATAGGTAAGGATTAGATTGTTATTTCCAATAATTGAGTTAAATATCATTCCTCTTCACAAATATAAGGTTTCTAAGTTATATTTTGGATAGGACTCAAGGTTTATAATCTAGAATTACCAAGGATTAGGACTAGGTCATGTTATGAATCAAGATTGTCTCTACTTTCACTAGAAGTCCACAAATAAAGCAAGAGAAAACAAAGGTAAGCAAAAGGGTTTATAAATCTTAGCTTACTTCACCCATTTAAAGTGCTCTTGTGTTCAATATTTATCAAGGTATGGCATGGTTAGGTGGATCTTCCATCAATGTACCTAGTTGGGTACATGACCTACCCCTAAACCCTAAGAAATATTTGCCATCTTTTAGTCCTAATGCTATTGTCACAATTGAATAACATATTACATATTTCAAATTTGTTTTAAAAATATTAAATGTAGTTCATGAAGATGTAGCATGTAGATTTTTTCCATTTACTTTAAAAGATGTTGCATATGAGTTGTTTTTCAATATTCCATAAAATTATCTCACTAACTAAAATGATTTTGATAGGATATTTATTGATTTATTTGGTAAAATATTTAGTCCTTTCATTCTGTATCAACAATTCACCACTATTAAAAGAGATTATAATGATACCATTATATATTTTAATGCTAGATTCTAGAATATGTTTATTAGAACCATAACTCCTTATAGACCTAATGAGGCTTTGGATTTAGAAATCTACAAGGATGATTTGGACCCCATGACTTCTATGTTTCTTATAAGGTCTATTGGAGTCATAAACACACTAGACTTAGCCTATGATAAAGCTATAACAATCAATGATCAAATGCAACCTTAAGGTTAACTACATATGCCATTTCCAATGTTATCCCCAATTTACCTACACTAAATGTCATTTCTAATGACAATCAGAATGTGCCTACTTTAAATTAGACACCATTATTAAAACACTTCCCCTTAAGGCATGCTTATTTGTCCAAAATCTAATATTCTTGAATAATGCTACAAATGGATTCAATCCACAAGAACAAAGAGATTAGATTCCAACAACTAGTAATAGTAATCAACTTCATAATTTAGAGGCACCAAATAATGAGAATGAATCCATAATTAAAATGGTTTAAAAGCTGAGTACTAAATTCCTTAATTGTAAAATCAAGTAGGAAATACTATGGAAAACTCCAATAGGAACTATGCTTATCAAAGGTTCAACAGGCCTAAAAACTAGTTTCACTATGGTATCAAGAGTAATAATAACAATAATGAGTCATCATCAAGTAACAAAAACCTTTAATTTAACATTTGTGATGTTGCTCTAACTGAATATTGCATGCTTCAAAATACTTCAAATCATGGTGAGTTGGATTGTATTGAATTATTTAATGCATTTGAAATATTTTGAGATGAGTTGAATACCCCTAAAGGTGTAACTACTATAGATAATTTTGTAGGTACATGTGGATCTTCTAATTCATTCAAGTCTATTGATATAACCCTGATGGTGGAGACATTGGAATTCCCATTCTAAGAAGAAAATGATCCTCAAAATACTCTTGAAGAGGTGGATGATTTTCAACAGTATTGAAAGAAGACTTACCCTCTAAGGAATAGGGAGTAGAAGTAGCTTTTGAAAACTCTAACTCCACCAAATAACTTTGACCCTCCTTCAGATGCTACAAATAAAAATAATCATGATCCTCCAAAGGGAAGTCATTCTAAGCCTAATTTTTATTCATCCAGTACTTATACTAGAGGTGGATACAAAATAGTTAAGGACATGAAAAGGATTAAGGCTAACATCACACTACATGAGCCAACTCAAATTACTAAGTAGAGAGACTTGTCACTTGAATCTCTATCTAAGAAGCCTAGTAAGTCACCCAAGGTTTAAAATGTTAATGTTGTTATGTAAAATAATATGGTAGATGTTCCACCTTTCTTGCTTATAGTCATAATTTTTGGTAAGAATTTCCATAATTGTTTCCTAAATTCAGGCAATTCTACTAACATCATGCCTAAAGGTATTTGTGAGCAACTTGGTTTGACTCCAATAAAATATAATAGGGTTGTTAATCAATTAGATAAGTCTAAAGTGAAAGTAATTGGAGAAATTTTGAATTTTTACATGCATCTCGCAAATGAACCAAGGATACAATAATTTACATACATCCAAGTGGTTGATATTCTTGATGCTTATGGAATGATACTCACCATATACTAGACTAGATCATTTAATGCTTACATTTCTATTGATTATTCCCATATGTGGCTTCCATAAAAAGGAGTGTCAAATTAGATTTGAATTGAAAGAGATCCCAAGATGAAACATAAGATCATTGAGTAAAATGTTATAAATGAAAGGGTCAACATGGAAAATTATAAGTTAGGAGTTTATACTCTTAACACTTCTAAGCTAAGTGACTCTAAATATACTCATGCTATTCCTAGGATATGGAAATTATATTTTGGTGGTGCAAGATGTAATTCTAGTTATGGTGTATGAATTGTTTTAATTAATCCCATTGAAAAATAATTTAGTGCATCTTACAAACTCAAGTTTTCATGTACTAATAACTTGTTAGAGTATGAGACTATAATCTTAGTTTTACAATATGCCATCAAACACAAAGTCAAATAACTAATGGTTCATGGTGATTCAAAACTAGTATTTAATCAAGTGACAAGTAAGTACCATTGAAAATTGTCTTACCTTAAGAAGTATAAGTTTAGAGTTTGTATCCTGGTAAAGTATTTTGATGCTTTTAACATTATCAAAATTCCTAGGGAAGAAAAAAAGATTGTTGATGAGCTAGCCTTAGGTGTAGCTAATATTATGCCTAACCAAAACTCTAAAATAGGAATCCTTAGTACTAATTTAGTCGCATGTTCCTTAGTCCTTGATAATATCAACCATTTATATGTATTTAGTGATGATTAATAGATTTTATAATTCATGAATAGTTCAAGAGTATTTGAGGCTCACATCATTGATGAGGCCAATGAAAATGTCTTTGATAAAAGTAACATTTATGATAAAATTGTATAACTAGGTGAAAACAAAATTCCCTAGCGCATGATTTCCATAGAAACATTATTTGACATAGATAGACTAGCTGAAAATGTCAAGGTTCCCAAGGTGAATGGGAAAGATTATAAAGCAACTAACCTAGGAACATAACGTCAACGCCAGTTAGTCAATATTGGTAAAACCACCACTAATGAAGAGTTGATAAAAGCCAAAGAGATGTGGACCAAGTATAATGATTTTATAACATAGTTATCTGAGGACTTAAATATCTTTGATCCTAGAGTCATAACTTACACTATACCATTGAAAGAAGCCTGCAAGCCTTTTAGGTAGAAATAAAGACCATTCAACCCTATCCTAGAGCCATTGATATATAAAGAGGTCAAGAAGTTATTATATATAAGGATATTTTTTCCCATTAGAGACTCCACTTGGGTAGCTAACTTAGTGCCAGTCAAGAAGAAAAATGGGCAAATTAAATTGTGTGTGGACTTCAAAAATATAAATAGAGCATTTGAAAAGGGCAACTATCCTTTACCTTCTCTTGATCAAGTTATTGAGATTGTTAGTGTTTCTACAATTATGTCTTTTGGTGATAGTTTTTTAGGTTATAACAAAGTGCTTGTGAATAGGTAAGATAAATTAAAGACTACATTCACTATTAAGTGGAGAAAGTTTTCCTACAAGAGGATTCCCTTTGGGTTAATAAACATAGGTGCAACCTTTTAAAGAGCAATAGACCATGCTTTACAAGGGTTGACAGGTAAGTGAATTACAATTTATATGGATGACCTAACTATATTTTTTAAAAATAGGGAGGATCATATCATGCACTTTCAATAGGCATTTAAAAGTTGTATGAGTTATTAGATTTCTCTGAATCTTAAGAAAAATATTTTTTGTGTTACTGAGGGAAAATTATTAAGACATGTTATAACTAAAGAGGTTATTTCTATACATATTGATAGAGTAGATGCCATATCTAAAATAGAACCTCCTAATATGAGAAAATAATTGAAATATTTCTTTGGTAAAATAAACTCTGTAAGAAAGTTTATTTCTAGTTTTACAAAAATTGTGAGACCATTGAATGATATGTTGAAGAAGGAAGTGAAAATCACATAACATGAAAAAACTAGAAAGGCCTTCAAGGATACATAATAATGAAAGCACAAATATTGATAATCCTTGAGTTTTAAAAAGACTTTTATCTTTATTCTTTTGTTTTTGACCATACAATTGTAGCTGTCCTAACTCAAAAAATAGATGGATGTGATCATCCTATTGCATTCATGAGTACCAATTTTAAATTTTTTGAGTTGACCTATTCTCTAATTGATAATAATGTTTATTCAAGGTAGTAAATAAATTTATGCATTATATTATTATAAATAAGGTATATTCAATACTACCAGACCTTGTCGTTAAGCTCATGCTTAGCCAATGTGAACTTGGGGAAATAAGAGGTAATGGATGTTTGTACTTCAAGAATATGATATAAAAATCAAGACTACCAAATTGGCAAGGTGCCAAGGGATAATTTAGTTAGTTTATAATACTAATATAAAGTTAAGTGTCATGTAGGTAGAGAAACAAATTTTTTAACCCAATGATTTGTATGATGCCATTTTTCATTTCTAATCAATGGCACTTGTCTTACAAGATTCACTAGGGAGCAAAAGAGAGCTTTAAGGCTCAAGGTAGAAAATTTCTTGATCAAAGATGGAGTAATTTTGTAGGAAAATTTATGAAGGAAAACACCTAAGGTGTATTTATAAAGAGGAAGCTAATGAGATCTTAATTACTTTCAATGAAAATATTAGAAGTAGATACCCATCTGAAAGGACATCAACACATAAGATCCTTAGGGATAGTTATTGTTGGCCTACTATCTTCAAAGATGCTCAAAAATATGTGAGAGACTTTCATCAATGCTAGATATTCAATACTAAATAACCCAAGGAAACTAAGCCATTGAAGTCAGTGATTATTGATAAACCTTTTGATTAATCAAGATTAGATTTTATGGGGATCATCAACCCCAATTCTTCATAAGAAAATAAGTATGTGTTCACTACCACTAAATACTATACCAAATGGATAAAATTAGTGGAAACTAAGAAATACATGACTCAAGATTTGATAAAATTATTGAAAGAGAACATATGTACTATATTTAGATAATTGGTGTCCCTAGTTTGTGATAATGGATCTACCTTCATATCCATTGAGATGATTGAGTGGGCATACAACATCATTGTTCTCATGTTTTCATCAAACCCCTACCCTCAAGGTAATGGGGTATCAGAGTCAATTAACAAAAATTTGATGAAGTCTATCAAGAAGTCTACTACTAACAAGCCAAGAACATCGCATAAGTTACTCAAGTATCCCCTTTGGGTTGATAGGATAAGAGTCAAGCAAGATCTAAAGGCATCACAATTTTTTCTTATGTATGGTTAAGAACATGTATTATATATCACTCTCAAGTTAAAAACCTAAATTATATTAAAGATTACATAGAAGGAGAGGATCAAGAGTTTTCAAGTTCAATGTTAATTGAAATTATTCAAATAGAAGATGCAAGAGAGGAATCTTTTGCCAATTTTAGTAGACATTAAACCACAGTTAAGAGATGGTTTGATAAACATTCTAAAATTAAGGTGTTCAAGAAAGGAAACTTGGTTATTATTTGGGACAAATCATTGGAACCTAAGAGAAAGCATGGAAAATTCACACCTTTGTGGACTGGCCCCTATCAGATTGTTGAGATACTAGGAGACAACACCTTCAAGCTTAAGGACTTGCAAGGAGTAGAGTTTACATTACCAATAAATGGGAAATATCTCAAGTATTATTTTTCTCCTACTCCACCCCAAGTCCACATGGAGTAATTTGTAAGACTAGTTATGATTACTATAGGTAGGCTTAAATTAGTTTCTTTTCTAGTCCCTATTTGTACATACTGCATGTAAATATTTGTTTATTTGTTGTTTCTTCTACTTTCTATTTGTTTTGATTTTTTATGTGTTTATTTCCTTTTGTTTGTTCCCTAATTCTAATAGTTATTTTTAAAGATAGTCCTCAACCTCCAATACATGGACTTTCTCAAAGGTTAACAAATTTAGAATGGAGGCATGACTTCTCCAAATAGTCAATCATGGATCCTGAGGTATGAGCTTGATGTTGTAGTTTTGAGAAATTGGTAAGGATTGGTTGTTCCTAAAATCTTAAACCTTATTCTTGATCCAAATATAATTCTGATGAGTATTTGTTTTGTAGGATGAAATTTTGAACTATTAATACAAAGTCATGTTTGCACTTAAAAAACATTAATTGCCTAGGATAAAGTTTACAACCAAGAATGACTGCCTTAAGATCAAATATTTGACCAAATCCCAAAACCTGGCTAATCTAGTTCCCAACCTTTGTTATAAAGAAAAATAAATTAAAAAATATATAAAATAAGATCTTTATTGGAAAATTAAAAAGTTTTCTAATCAAAGGTGATTTTGGTAATCTCCACCAAGGCTATGGATGCATGGCTAACAATGGAGCAAGTTTTTGAGTATAAGAAAGGTATCTCTATTGGGGCTATAGATGCATGGATAATAGTAGAGAAATACCCTAGCCTTGCCTAAGCTAAAGCATGATTCTTAATGAACATATAAATATGCTACAATTCAATGTAATGATCAATGTCATGAATCTATAAGTTCTTCTCTAAATACTATAACAATCAGTAAATGGAATCAAAGCACACACATAGCATGGCTATGTTTTGATGTTTTATCCTAATTTTTCATGTGTGAAATATGTTTTAATTATGGTATGGTCTTAAAAATGGTACCTAATTATGTGGGGTGATTTGTCTAGTTATTATTCTAAACCAGAGTATCTGAATTCTAACATATTGCTATGTTTCTCCCGTAAGTCACCATTTGTTGAGTTTAACATACCCTCATTTCTAGAAATGGGGACCCTTGTCTTAAAATATTATAAATTTATGATTTGAATTGAAAATACCATTTGATCAGAGTTATTTATTTGAATATCATCCACACTTGTTCTTATTTGGCTTAACTAACATGTATTTAGTTTATTCTTGTCTTATTTTTCCTAATTTTCCTAATTATTTCTTCATATATTTTAAAGATTTAGGTTTCATGAAGACTCAAGTATGTGGATAATGTGTAGGGTTTCATACTTCAAATGATAAATTAAAACTTTGATTAATCATTGGTATTTAATTTTCTAATTAGATTCATGTTTGAACATCTTGTTGAGGTCAAAATATCCCCCATTTCTAAAAATGGGGACCCTTGGTTTAAAATTTTCTAAATTTGTGCTTTGAATTGAAATAGCCACTTGATCAAATTTCCTTATTCAAAGATCATACACAACTACTTCTTAGTTAGCTTATCTAACATGTTTCTACTTGATCCTTATCTTTTTTTTTATTGGTTATCAATGGTTGCTTCTTATGTTTACAGGTTACTGGCCTTGTAGAGTCTCAATATTGTGGACAATGTTTAGGGTTTTGAGCTTCAAATAATAATTTTACCCTTTGTCAATATTTAAGTTTTTAATGGTTTCATTTAATTCATGAATAAATAATGTTACAACCTAGGGTTTTATACCTTATGGTGTATGTTAATTGAGGACCTTTGAATAAAATACAAATTTGTGTTGTAATAATGCCATGGACTTAGTTTAAAGCTTATCAAAAGGATTAATCATGTTTTATCAACATGGCCAAACCTTAGTATAAAAATAATATGCATGATCCCTTTATTTCTCAATATCCCTTTATTCCTATTATCTAGCTAATTACATGTTCCCTTTCATTATGTTCTAACTTAACCTAAATTCTTATCTGAAATTTTTAATTATATTTATTAATAAAATAAAAACCTTAGGCTAAGACTTTATGCCATGCCTTTTACTATCTCTAGGGTTTATTTATCATGATTTAAAACTTAAAAAAATAATTTATCCTAATATTTTATCATGTTTATCAACATGAAAAAACCTTAGTCTAAAAATTTAGCCTAAGTTCTCTATATTTCTCAAACCTGACTTAGATTATTTTTATTACCCATAAGATAAATGGTGGGCATTTGATTAGGAAATGATGATCAAATGGTAAAATATAAAAATTAATAATTTAAAGGATTTATAGCAAGGGAATAATAAATAAGTGTCAAGACTATAGCTCATGATTGAAGCTTGAGCATGATCCCAAACATCGATGGTATGTGGCTGAACATACACATTCTGATCGATGACGTGTATTGAATAAAAACTTGAATGAATATTCAAGACAAGAGAGAATTTGATAAGTGTCATAATTTTGACAAAAAAATAGTATTCATTCAATGGTATTCAACCCTTGATTATGATATTTAGAGTGTGTTCAATCAACTAAAGATGATCTGATGGTGTAAAATGAAGGTTAAAATTCAAATACCTTATAAGAAAATGTGGAGATGACAAGTGGCACAATAATTGGCCTCAAATTAAAGCTCAAATACCTTCCCAAATAATGATAGTATGTGGCTAAATATACACCTTCTAATCAATGGCATGGAACAAAGGATAAAATCTAATGGATTGAGATTAACAGAGCATAGTCATCTAGGCATAGATGATACAATGGTGTGAGATGGTGTAGTTTTAAAAAAAAACTAGAAAAAATATGATAGAAAAAAGTGTCACAACCATGATAAAAATAAAAAAAGAAACCAATGACATACAACTTCCTAGATCTAGATTAACAAACCATGGTGATATGTATAAATAGATATAATGGTGCAAGCCTAGGTGGACTTTTCAAAGATCTAGACCGAATGAAGTGTTGGCACATGTGTTAGAGGAAATAATTATATTTTAAAAATTAGAAAATAAAATTACATGTAAATTCCATGTTGGCATACATGTCAATTCAAAATATTGTATGGACCTAGACAGGCAAAGGTATAAATGTGTAAATCTGATAAAAATCTAAGACATAAACCTCGCATAATTTTATTAGATGTCACCATTAAAAAACTAAGAAAACCTTCAAAAAATCATTATAAAATAAAAAATCCCTAATTTTACCCAATGATCAATTACAAACAAGACAAGGAGAGGTGAATTTCCATATGTTCAAGAATTATTCAATCCAAAGCCAAAGTACGGTCTATTAGTGCATAATTTAACAAAATTCATAGCCATAGGAGATAAAAAAATTATTCCCAAGGAGGATGTTGAGCTCTATTTGACCTTAGACATAAAAGGGAGAATTTTCAAGGACACATAATCTGATGCCAAAGATTTGAACATAGGAGACAACAATTGGTTTAACCTTTTCTAGAACATTGAAGAATAACATGGCATCACCAGGGAGGAGAAGAATAACGTGTATACATAGAAAATATATTATGACATAGTCACCATCCAGATGATAGGTCTATGTTATGCAAAAGTAAATCTTGAGGTACTTCACTCTATCAATATTGTTTATCCCATTTTCAAGGATGGTAAGATAGATAAGCACATGATTATTCATGAGTGTAATTTCACAAAGATTACTTACATTTCTCCCATATCTTTTGAGAGATAATAAAAAATTCCTAAGCTCAAAGTAGACCTAACCATAATCAACAACTATTCTAAAGAGAATGATCTAAAAATCATCCTTAACTTATGGCTATATTCTAGGAATCAATTATTTTTTGACTTTAACAACAACATTTCCATTAGTTAATTTAGACCTAGAAATTAGGATGATCATGCCAATGATGAACAAGTTGTGTGGGAATCCAACCACTACATATATAGATAAAATTTGGGTCCCCTTGATCTATTTCATGGTTGAGAAATAGGTCACCCCTCCTTTAGGTGAGGTAATCAACATCCTTTTAAGTAGATAGTTTTTTCAATCAATAAGACTTGGGTTTAATTTTACATGATGTCATACCTTCTGGATGCCCTTCTTGCTACAAAAAAACTCTCAATTTTAGGTAATGGTCACTTGATGGGATATAAAATATATCATAATATTACTCTAAGTAGCACATATTTAAGCATAGGGATCACATCTAATTCATACATGATTATGTTTACCCAAACCTTAGTGAGGCCATCATAGGGATCCCAATGATGAGGGTAAAGCCCCTAATAAATAATACTATTAATGCCATGGGGGACATATGGCTATATCTAGATTGTACCATCATTAGGATTGAAGGGACATATATAACCCACTCAGGCTACATATCCATGTACCAATCAAACTAACAAAAGAAGAAGTGGAGTGTCAAATATGTAATGGAATAGATGGACTTTGCAAGACCAAAAGGAAAGGGTTACTTCACACTCTCCCCATAACCATTGGTAGGACTATCTTTGCATAATGGTATAATATTAAGGCTATTTCTAAACATAGGACATCTTTTAATTGACAAATGGATGAGCTCATGTAGTGGGACCCCTATGGGAGAGTTAAGGAGCATTTGAAATCAAAAGGGATGTTAAATGTGCCTTATGAGAACCATCCTAGTCCTTTTGATCCCATTTACAAAAAAACATCTTCATTCTCCTAAGTCACTGGGAGATTGAAAAAACATAACATCAATCTAGAATCTAAGATGTTGAGGGACCAAAAGTGAGGAGATGATATATGGTAGTTAGGGCCAAGAAAATATAATTTTCTAAGTAGTGTACCTATTATACCTCCATCAGTAGAACCTAAACTTGAAACATAGATTAAGAAAAGGCCAGAGGAAAGGAGGCCTAATGAAATTGCATCTTCTTTAGCCCTGGTAGAATAACAAGGATCACCCATTGAGGAAATTCACATGGTAGAATTAAACCCTAGAGAGATATTTGAAGATGCTTTGAAAATGTTATCCAATGCCTATGAGTCTTAAGAGGAAGAGACATAGCTAGAGGAAATAAAAGAAGAAAAGGGGAAATAAATATTAGATCTAGTTCTTATGGATACCCCTAAAAAAATTTGAGATGTCCATGGTTCCATTAAGGACCAAGAATCCCATTGTGACTTTCACTCATCCTTTGAGTGAATTAAATCTATTTAGTGAATAAAACTTGATTCATGATCCAACCATTCCAGAATGGTTCATCTATGGTAAATTTTAGAAAGTACCCACTAGGCACCATCCTTGGGCTATGATGCAAGCCATCAATATCCCTATTCATTAAGAAGTAAAGACATGGATATTTTACTTTAAAAAGGAGGATAAAAGTATGGATCCTTTAGGAGGATAAAGTGGACCACAAATGGATATCCTAGCTCCCAAGGTAGCCCAATCCTTAGTTGGTGTCAAGTTTGACCCAACAAAATCTGGATTGTAAAGGGTCATAGAGAAGAAGGTCATGGTTGGTGGTGAAGAGATCACTTACCAAAAGGTAGAGCCATTGACCAATTAAACCCTAGTGGGAAGACAAAAGCTTGGTAAAAATAATGAAGAGAATATGCTTGAATTATCCAAAGCACAAGTAGAATAATTATATCTTGCCCTCAAAGGCATATAATAATAGAAGGAGAATTTGGAGAAATAAGTTGTATGATCAGTCCCAGATTATATGGTCAAAATGTTTCAAGAGACCTTATTTGACATGTTTAATTATTTGAAGTCAATAAAGTCTAGACAAAGTGTATTGAGATAGTATGATGCAGTAGCTAAGATCCTAATTCACCAATGGTAGAGATCAAAGGCAAAAATAAAGGATATGATCAATATCATGATTGAGGATCAAATTTTTGATTTCAAGACAATTAACCCAACCCACCTAAACAAAATCATGGGATTGATAGTGGACAAGATCAAAAGTTTAATCACATGGTACAAGAACCTAGAGAGTATTTTTGAGGATGAAAAATAGTTAGAAATATGATGGAGCATATACATGGGATGAACCATCCATAATCAATTTCATGAGTCTCTTCACTATTTAGGAGATTAAGCTCAAAGCCACCCTGGTCATGTAATAAGTGAGGAGCAAGAGCCAAGGGAAGATTCAGATAGATAATAGTAGGATCATGGACATGGTTCTAGTAGTAGATGAAAATATTATTGAGGATAGAAGCATCAAAGAGGCTTTAGGAAGAGATGACAAAAATTTTAGGGGCCTAATAGATCAAGAGGATGAGCTCTTCATGGAACCTATGATCAATATAAAACTAATTGATGAGCAACATGATAGAGCAGTAAATAACCTACAATAAGATCAAAAGATAGACACACAGGGGTCTCAAATTTAGTTTAATTAGGAATATTCATTTTGTAACTAAGCTTTTAAAATATTTTGAAAAGATTATATTCTTCTTTTTAAAGGCATGCACAATTTATAAATCACACTACCTATAGGTTAGTCATTTGGAGTTTTTATAAAGTTTTAGAATGATTGTAAAAGGATAAATATCCGTAATATTTGACATGATTAATAGACACACCTCATTAATTATTTATATAAAGAGTTATTGTCCATTGTAAATGGGGAGGGAGTTTTGAACAAGAACTTTGTGATAATATTGGATAAATTTAATACAAATAGGGAATTATGAAAAAGCTGGTCTCATTTTGTTTATTTGAATTATATCATGGCTTCTCTCTTAATTGTTTGGTTTGTAATTCTTATCTGAATGATCCTTATTGATTCTTGATGTGCACTTTTTCAAATGTAGAGTAGTTAACTTGTGATAATGCTAGGTTAGCTAAAGTTTCTTAAGTTCATTTCATTATATTTTCTTTTCATGTGAATGTGCTTATGTTGTTTACTTGTAAGGGTAACTATTTAAAGTGAACCAACTTCATATTTTCATTATTTCATTTCATTAGATGTCTGCCTAATGTATAGTAGCATTTGGGCTTATGTTATTTCATGATATATGTTGGATTTGAGTGCATATTTTGATTATATCTAAACTTTTTCATAATATATGTATTGGAGATCAGTAACATGAACATGTTCCTTCTTTGCACTACCCTACCATTTGCCTTTTCTTTGATCATTTAACTTTAGATTAGCTTCATTTTGAATATTCACCATATCTTAGATCTAAGATTTGTTTATTTGAGCATAATTCACTTTACTTAGCAAATATTGATTTAATTTCCATAAAAATATCTAACAGGCCATGATTGTTCCCAACAACCAAAAATTACAAATATTGTGAAATAGTTCACTTACTCTACCACTATTCCACCACAATCAATAGGATTATCACAACCTACAACTCATGCATTATATTCTCTAAATTTATAAATGAGTAGTGTTTCTTGAACACTCAGAACCACATGTGATACACTTGCATGCATCAACACATCTAAAAACCCTTAGTCTAATTATTTTAGCCTAAGCCTTTTAAATTTGAATTCAAATTTATGTGGGATATTTTTATTCAAAATTGCATTGGAAAACTTTAAATTTGTTCAAAACATATGTTATATTTTATGCTAATATTTTGATCATGTTTATTAACATAAATAAAACCTTAGTTTAAAAATTCTAATGCTAAGATCTTTATGTCCTGAGACCTATTAGTTATTTTCATTAGTCAGAAAGACTTACAAAAAATGGGGTCCCTTTTAATATGTTTCAAACTTATTATAAAATCATATCCTAAGAAAGAAAAGGATGATAAGTGTAAGGATCCTAGAGCTCAATCAAAATATCTATGGTTCATGAGAACTCTTTAAAGCCAATAAGTCAAGCACTTAGATCGATAATGCACATTCAATTGAGCAAAAGAGATCAATGGTATGAGATCGAAGTTGAAAAATAAAAATCCTTGTGATTAAGCATGGAGATGATAAGTGTCATACCTATAATGAATAATTAAATTCTCAAGCACTATCCCAAAGATCGATGGTATATGGCCAAGGATACACATTATGATCAATGATGAGCATTAAGTCAAATCTTCAGTGAAGCCCTAAGAAGAGTGAGAAGGAGATAAGAGTCATCATTGTGTAAATTAAGTCAAGAAATAATGTCATGTAGAGAAAATGATAGAACTTGGAGAATTGACATAGATGGTGTGTGTTGATCTATACAACCAAGATCTAATAGTGCAAATTAAATGTTGACTTTTCAAAAGGAACCCAGGATGAATGTGGAGCTACCACATGGTGCAAAGGAATTTACTAGAAGTAAAATGATAGACTTATTTTTAGAGAAGGTTTTTAGAAGTGACACATGGCATAATATCATATGCCAACCACAAAAATCAACTAATAGTGTTTGACCTTCTAGATCCAAGTCAACAGTGTGAGGCGAGGGAGACTTTTCAAAGGGCCCAAACCCAATGAGATGTTGACACATGTCTTAAATGATATATATATTTTTTTAAACATTAATCAGTTATGTGACATAATAGATCCATATACACCATGCCATATTATGAGATATCATGAACCCAAAAAGGCAAAGGTATGAATATGAGATCTAAATGAAAATCTAATTCATGAAGCTCTCAATCCGAATTCCACTACCACTATTAAAGCTTTGTGCTAACCTAATTAAACTCTATAAAAAACTAACACATAATGAATCCCTAATTTGACTCTATGTGTATTTCAATCAAGATAAGAAGCATTAATTTTTTCTTGTTCAAGGATAATTCGATCTAGAATTGAATTGTAATCTACTTGTGAGTAAGTTGACAAAATTAATAGCAATGCCAACTTAAAAAAGTATTTTTAATTAGGATGTCAAGTTGTACTTGACCATAGATGATGAGGGAAGGGTTTTCAAAGACACTAAATTTTAATACTTTGACTCTAAACACCAGAGACACTAATTGTTCAAATCTATTTTGGACCATCAAGAATCAACCTCCCATCACATGAGAAGAGGAGAAATTTTTGTCAACCAAGAGACTATATGACGACATTATTGCAATCCATATGGTGGGTCTTCATTATGGAGCTATGAATCCTGATGTACTTTACTACATAGACATTCTTTCTCATATTATCAAATAAGCTAAGATAGATAAAGGCATGATTGTTAATGAGCATAGTTTAAGAAACATTTCTTATATCTCTATTATGGAAATTGAGTCATATTATAAGTTACCTAGACCCAAAATAGACCTTACCTTTAATCAATTCCTTGGCTAAAGAGCATGATTTGAATAACATCTTAACCATACATTTTCATTATGGAAACTAAGTCTTTTTAGACTTCAATAAACATCCCCATTAGACAATTCAGACTTGGGATTAGGATGATTATGATAATGTTGAATAGGTTATGTGGGAATGCAACCACTACTTATGTAGACCCAATCTTGGTGCCCATTATCTATTTCATGGTTGAAAAGCAAATTACTCCCCTTATGGGTGAAATAATAAGAATATCATTGAAACGACAAATCTTTGAAATCAAGAACAAGATGAAACCTCAATTCTATAGGATGGCATACCTCTTAGATGCTCTTTGTGCTACTACCAAGATCCCAAAATAGGGGGAGTGGTCACCTAATGGGACATAAATTATTTCCCAATATTATTAAAAGCTACACATATTTAAATATGAGGACCACATTCAATTCATATGTGATTGTGTCTACCCAGCCCTGAGTGAGGTTATATCCAACATTCTAATGCCAATAATTATCCCACTAATTATTAAGTTTGTTGAAATAATAGGTTATATATGGATATACCCATATTATACAATAATAAGAATTTAAGGAACATAGAGTTCTCATCTCAGACTACCCATTCATGTCCCTAACAAGTTAGCCAAGGAAGAAGTTGGATATCAACTATTTCATGGTGTAAATGGTCTTTGTAATACCAAAATAAAGGGAATATTTCAAAACATCTCAATAACTATTGGTAAGACCATATTCATGTAATGGGAGAACATCAAAGTAACATCTAGGAACATGACATCCTTCAATCTATAGTTGGAAGGGATTAGTTGGTGGGACCCTTTCTAAGGGTTAAATAACATTTGAAGATTAATGTAATGTCAAACATACATTAAGATCATGAACCTAGAGACTTTAACCCCATTTAAACCAAAGCATATTCATACTTTGAGGTCACCAAGATATTGAGGGATCATAATGTTAGGCCCAAATCCAAAATTAAAAGAAATTAGAAGGGGGATGATAGATGGCAACTAGGGCCTAGGAAATATCATTTGTTAAGTTGTACATATATTAGAGTTCCATCAACCCAACCATAATAAGAGAAAAAACCTAAGATACAGATTGAGAATAAACTAGAAGAAATAAGACTAGGTGAGATTTCTTCCTCTTCAATTAGGAAAAGGAATAAGGTTCGCCTTTAGAGGAAATTCACATGGTATCCCTAGACCTCAATGAATCTGTAGAGGATGCATTGAAAATTCTATCCATTTTATATGAATCTAATGATGAAGAAGCAAAATTAAAGAGACCAAAGAAGGAAAAGGGAAGGATGTTTTAGACTTAATCCCTATTGACACCTCTAAAAGGAAGGCTAAGTTGGTTATTTTTCATAGAGCTAAGAAACCCAAAGTGACTTTCACTCCCCCTTTGAGTGAAATCAATAAATTTAGTGAATAAAATATCATTTATGGTCCAACTATTCTAGAATGGTTCATCTATGGACCTAAATTATAGAGAGTGCCTACTAAGAATCATCTTTGGGCCATGGTGAAGGATAATAATATTCCATTACACTAAATAAAGCCTTTGATTACGGATTTACAAGATGAAAATGAGAGACAATTGGCTACTCTAGGTCAATTAAGTGGACCATAGGTAGAGATCCCATCTCCCCAAGTGACTCAATCCAAAATGAGAGTCAAATTTGATCCAAAGACTAATATATTATAGAGAGTAATAGAGAAAAAGGTCATGGTAGGTAGTGAGGAGATGACATACTAAAATGTGGAACCATTTACCAATTTTACTTAGTAGGAGGTCAAAATCTTGGAGAAAATCCTATATTTTAATAGGATCCCTTACAATTGGCTCAAGCCCAGACTGAATACTGAAAATCTATCTTCAAGGGTATATAGTAGCAAAAAAAGAATTTAGAAGAGAAATATGTATTTTTAGTTCCATACTAAATGACCAAAATGTTTGTACAGACTTTATTTGACATGTTTAATTCTTTGAATTCAATATAGTCTAGACAAAGTGTATTGAGCCAGCAAGGTATTGTAGACATGAACCTAGTTCACCAATGGTAAAAATTAAGAGGTAAATTGAAGGATTTAATCAACATTCTAATAGAGGATCATATACCTAATTTCAAAAAATTCATCTTGGCCCATCTGAACATAGCCATGGGGTTGTTGATAGATAAAATCAAGAGTCTGATCAAATAGTCTAAGGACCTAGAAAACCTTTATGAAGATGAAAAGCAGTTGAAAAATAGGATGGTTAATATATTAGGAAGTATAATCAAGGATCCCACTACACTCATATCAAATTTTCTAATTACTAATGAATAATTCAAGCATAGATCCACCCGTGTCATGTAGAAAGTAAGAAACAAAATCCAAGGAAAGACTAAGGTAGACAACAGTAGGATGATGGACATGATTAATGCAAAGGAAAATATTTTATAAGATAGGAGCATAAAAGAATATTTATAAAGGGTTGATAAAGACCTCAATAACATGGTAGATTAATAGGATGAACTCTTCATGGATCCCATTGTCAAATTAAAGCTCATTGATGACCATCATGGAAAAATAATGAAGATCCTTCAACAAAAATAGGGGAATTCAACAGCAAAAGGGACTCAAAATTTATTAAAGCATATTATTTTTTTATAAATAAACATGTATGTATTTTGAAAAGGAATATTCTTTTGTAAAGGCATTCAAAACTTGTAAAACACATTGCCTATAGGTTAGTTCTTTAAAAAATGTCTAGAATGTTATAAAGGATAGATGTACAATTTTAATTTAACATAACTAACTGACATACCTCTTTAGCTTTATATATAAGGTGTATTATCTATTTTTAAAATGGAAGAGTTTTTATTAATAAAACTTGTGCTAATTTTGGAGAAATTTAATTCAAGTAGAGAATTCTAAAATATTGTCTCATTTATTTGTGTGAATTATAATTATGGCCTCTCTCTCTCAGTTGTTTGGTTTAGAATTAAAATTTGAATGGTTTTTTTGAATTCCTAATGTGCACTTTAAAAATGTACAGTTGTTAATTTTTACTAAAGCTATATTGACTAAAAGTTCTCAAGCTCATTTTGTTTTCTATGTCCTTGTAGATGTGCTTATGTTATTTGTTTCGATTCTTTCACTTCCTTAGATACTTGCCTAATGTGTGATGTTATTTTAAAATAATATTTTTCACTTCATATATTGGTTTTAAGTGCATATTTTGATGTTATTTAAACTTTTTCATAATATCTATTTTAAATATCAAAAATATTAATATGTTCCTTATGTGCCCTACCCTTCTTTTTACTTATTTTTTCATCAATTCACTTTAGATTAGTTATCGTTAAAAGTATTTAGTTTATCTTAGATTTTAGATTTAGTTATTTGAGCATAATTAATTTCACTTAGTCAAGATTACTTCATTTTCACATATTAGCTATCGGGTCATGGTTGCTCCCAACAACCAAAAATTATAAATATTATGAAATAGTTCACTCATTCTACCATTATTACACCATAGATAATAATATTATCACAACCTACAAGTCAAGCATTGAATTCTCTAAATTCATAAATGAGTGGTATTTCCTAAACACTGAAAACAACATGTGATACACATACATGCATCAACACTCCTACATCAAACCACTAGGGTAAAAAAGGATCTCTTTACAGACTCTTATTCATGGGTTATAATTTTTACACTATGTTGATGATGAATTTATGGTATTTACCATTATTTATTTTGTAATTGCTTAAACTTCCTCATGTATCCCATGTATTTTTTGGTTGATATGAGTTTGATGTACAATGTATAGTCTTTTATTAATTTGCTTGTGATTAGTTACCTATAAACCTGATGGACTATCTTCATTAATGAATATCTTTACACCTTTCACTTTCATTATCTCTCTATTTGATTTTAGTGTACCTACATATTGGATAAACAAGTTAATAAAATAAACATGTTTATTGAGATTTTTAGGTTCCTTCTCATTAACTATGAGTATTTTCTTTGTCTCATATACATCAGCCTACATTTGAACCTCTATTTTCTATTCCTTCATGGTTGTTTCTCCCACTTTAGACAGCTTATTACTAACTTCTTTTCCACTATTCTTCTCTTCCATTTTGGACCTCTTATAAATTTATTTATTCTTATTATTTTTATCCTTAACCATGAAACTTTAAATTTTGTCTTTGAAGACAATTTTTTCTTCTTTGCTCACTATTTATTCATTTGGGAATTCATTGTCCTTATTGCCCATGGCTATTTCATTCAACAAAGAAACTTTTGTTATAAACTCTTAAAGATAGTTTACATATTTTATTGGTGATAACTCACTAAATAGGTTATCAAATACCTTATTCATAGGTTCATATGGAAAAATATGAGTTTTTAAAGACAAATCATGTTATTTATGAGATATAATAATTACCTTATGTTGATCAAATGGTACATTACTTACCTCATCCTTTCTGATTTGTTGTACTAATTTTTTATCACTTGTTATTAATTTTTTTACTAATGCAACCTATTATTTAAGTGGTAAATTATATGCTTATGTCCCTCTTTCTCAAAGTTAAATGTTTTTATTTCTTCATCATGATTAGATTTCATATCATACTACCAAGGTCTGCCTAAAAGAACATGATAAACATTCATAAGTATCACATTACACATGACTTCATTCTTATAACTTCTTATGTGTAACTCTAATTTAGATTGATCATTGTTTAAGATATGATGACCCTTTTGTAACCAAGATACTTTGTAGGGATTTGGATGAGTTACCTTTTCCAAATTTAGTTTGTTGACCATTTCAGTAGAAACCAGAATATTAGTACTCCCACTATCAATAATTACTTGAAAACACTTACCTTGTGTTTTTTAATGTGGTATTAAAGAGTTTCTTCCTTTTAAGTGGTTCTTGGATCTCCTTAGTGGGCTTAAGTAGCACCCTCTTCATGAATAATGATTCATCACTTTCAAAAGCATCTTCATAAATAGATGATCTATAATTCTCCTCTTCATCAGATTAAGCTATTTGGCTTGTAGATGAATTCATAAGGCACTCATATGATCTATTCCCAAACTTTACACATTTGAAACATCTACCAATAAATACTTTACCTCTACCTCTATCAAATGGCCTCTTACTTTGAATGGGTAACTTCATCTTGTGGTTTATTATTTTCTTTTTAATCATTTTCTCTTTCCTCATATACCTATAATTTAATTATATTTGCATGCTCTCCTCTACCTATAAGATGCTTACTTATTCCCCTTGAATACTAAGTTTATATTCTTAACAAAATTTCTTCTACTTTTAAGGCACACTAATATGCCTCTTCAACTGATCTAGGTGAAATAAGATTAATCTCATCTTGAATAACAAATTTCAATCCATTTACATAATTTTCCACCTTCTACATGTCTTCTTTAATATGGCATAATCTTATAGTCAACCTATAAAATTATTTAGTATAATCCTTAACTAATATATATTTTTGTTCTAAATTATAAAGTTTTTTAAAAAATATTAGTTTGATAATCTCAAGGAATAAAATTACCTTTGAGTTTAGCCACCATCCTATCACAATATTTGATTTTAGACTTACCTTTACTTATTATCTCCTCTTGAACTCCATCCCACCATAGGGATGCATGAGCTTTGAGTCTTTTCATGGAAATTTTGACTTTCTTATCCTCATCAACATTACCATAATCAAATTTATTATATAAATCACTTATCCATTCAATAAAGTATTCCACATTAAGGCTACCATCATATGTAGGTACCTTTATCTTAGGCTTAACACTAACACTTATTATTACTTTGACTAATCTTTCTTCTATTCCTTACTCCTCTATATTTTTAGCTACTTATTTTTATTGAGGTCACTAATCCTCTCTATCAATGATGTGTCATGTATCTACTCCTTTCCTTTGTGCAAGCTCTATGACTTGTAATGTGGTATAGATATTCTTCATCTCCTGAAGTAATATAGCTTGAGCGTGTTATCTCCCTTGTCCTCTACTTATTTTTTCTCTCATACCCATCTCTAAAATCTTATTTTCACTTATCTTGACTGATTTAAACTAGCTTATTTGATTGATATCTCAATTATAACTAAGTTATGATACCAATATTTGATTCCAAATGGATTTCTTTACTTCAACTCTCAGAGAAGTCTACTACTTATTTATGACTCACTTAAACATTGAAAAAGACAAAATTTCAACTTACCTTATTTTATTTAACTCCATAAAACCAAAAAAAAATTAAATACTTAGGAGGATGATATTGACTTTGTACATATTTATTTACACATGTTCAAACTCTAGTTACAACACTAAATGATCAATAAGTTAACTCAACTTTAATGAGTGTTACAAGATTATATGTGGTTAATTAGGTATTAATACATGTGTTATATCCTTGAATATAATATATCATTTTGAGTGACCCTATAAATTGTTACATATTACATATATTGATGAGAAACCAATATTTATTCTATTGGTTTCTCAAGAGAGCAATCTAATGGTAATCTAGTTCTTTAGGTCCTTGTAGTCCTAATTCCGCATACTTGATTGGTACTAACTCTAAGTAATCATAAAAAAATTTGAATTACCTATTTAAAGTGTTATAAAAGGATTAAACTACCTTAAAAAACTTTATACAACATTTGAATCCAAATAACAAGGCTAAATAATCAATTTTTACCCCTTTTTAGGTCTCTTGATAGACACCTAAAGGAAACATAAACACAATCAATTATTTATTATCCCAAAAGACCTATATTCACATAATAAAACTAGGATTATATTTTAAATACCTCATTTCACCTTCCAAAAAAGGTTTAAGAATTTATACTAATCAAATATGGAGTTATGACTCAATTTATGTCTTAAAACCTTGTTTTAGGGTTTTTTAGGGAACCTAAAAGTTGAGAGCTTCCTAATAATTGTTCATATAACCTAGGATGTTTTATATCTTTATAAAAAATGTATAATAATATTAATAGCCTCATTAAACCTATATAAACCTTTAAAATAACCCATGCAACCTTCCACATGTGTTTCAAATGACTGTAGTGAGCTGTAGATGTACATAAAATAGGGTATTGAAGGATTTCGATGAGAAAAGCTTCAAAATAAGTAAAAATTCAATTAAAATTGAAAGGATATCATTAATTAATACATAAAAAACATAAATACATATATTTAAGTGACATGATACCTTTATTTATAAGAAAAATTGATCTTCAATACACACAAAACCCTATTCAAGAAATAAAAATGGTCATTAGTCTTTATAGGGATGAGAGTTTAGTATTTTTATGCTTGTTGAAGGTCTTGAACATCTCCTTATGGATAGATTCAATGGTGATAAAGTTTTTGAATCCTCTTCTAGGCTTAATGTGGCAAAATTTGGTTGAGATTCTCCCTCAACCACTCAAACTTAAGATAGAAAATGGTTTGTTATGAGTAGTATTTTATTATATTTGCCTTATTTTGACTTTTAAATATGATTATTACACTAATAAGGACTAAAAAATTCATATATATGTTTAAAATCCATAAAATATATATGAAAAATCATAATGACTCATAAAAATAGTACAATTATCCCTATGTTTACATAAAATATATTTGAAAATTAAAATTTGAATATTTGGAGGGAAAATTATATAAGACCTCAAACTCACTTAGACTGACTTTTAATACCTATAAAAGGTCTTTTTATTTTATTAAAAGGAATTTCAAGACTATAAATACAATATACTATCCTAGCCAAGTATAGCTTATAGATTAATAGTGATCTCCCTACATCAGTTATGGAGATGGTTAGCACTATTATGGGGATGGTTGAGGATGAAGTGTAGTGGGATTTACCCCTAAAGATAGGTTAATTTTATAAAATGGATTTATGAATGATGCCATTAACTAGTTATCATCATGGTATTTTACAAAGGTGCCATAAGGATGGTTTTCACCTTTGGATGATTTTTTGTTTTCCTTTTTTATTTTTATTTTTTATTGTAACTAAATACAAACCTTCAATTATATGCTCCAAATATGTTTTTGGTAAATTAGTTTATCAATGATTTGTATTCCTACAATTATAAACACATTAATAGGGTATTGTTATAACCTCTATGATAGAGGATGTTTCCCAAGGGAGTGAATTAGTAGGTGCATTAGATGAAGGATTTAATTTGATTACATTAAATATTTAGATGGATAGTTTTTTCATAGACATTATTTTAGGATGATATTGAATCATTAAAATGGTAATTAACTAATTAATACCAATATTATCACACACCATTATCAATGTAGAGACATCTAAAACTTATTATGTGAAGGAAATAATATATCTCTATTTCACAAGATTGAGGATAACTGCAAGTTTGGTAATTCTAGGATTATATGTTTGTTTGATATTGAATTCAATAGTGTTCTTGATAATTGATGTAATTTCATAATGTATTTGTTTGTGTAGGGGAATGATTGGGTCCTTAATTTTTATTTTCTTGATTTTAAATTTTCTTTTTCGGATAGTGCCCATTATCTATTTCATGGTTGAAAAGCAAATTACTCCCCTTATGGGTGAAATAATAAGAATATCATTGAAATGAAAAATTTTTGAAATCAAGAACAAGATGAAACCTAAATTCTATAGGATGGCATACCTCTTAGATGCTCTTTGTGCTACTACCAAGATCCCAAAATAGAGGGAATGGTCACCTAATGGGACATAAATTATTTCCCAATATTATTAAAAGCTACACATATTTAAATATAAGGACCACATTCAATTCATATGTGATTGTGTCTACCCAGCCCTGAGTGAGGTTATATCCAACATTCTAATGCCAATAATTATCACACTAATTATAAAGTTTGTTGAAATAATAGGTTATATATGGATATACCTAGATTATACAATAATAAGAATTTAAGGAACATAGAGTTCTCATCTCAGACTACCCATTCATGTCCCTAACAAGTTAGCCAAGGAAGAAGTTGGATATCAACTATTTCATGGTGTAAATGGTCTTTGTAATACCAAAATAAAGGGAATATTTCAAAACATCTCAATAACTATTGGTAAGACCATATTCATGTAATGGGAGAACATCAAAGTAACATCTAGGAACATGACATCCTTCAATCTATAGTTGGAAGGGATTAGTTGGTGGGACCCTTTCTAAGGGTTAAATAACATTTGAAGATTAATGGAATGTCAAACGTACCTTAAGATCATGAACCTAGAGACTTTAACCCCATTTAAACCAAAGCATATTCATACTTTGAGGTCACCAAGATATTGAGGGATCATAATGTTAGGCCCAAATCCAAAATTAAAATAAATTAGAAGGGGGATGATAGATGGCAACTAGGGCCTAGGAAATATCATTTGTTAAGTAGTACATCTATTAGAGTTCCATCAACCCAACCATAATAAGAGAAAAAACCTAAGACACAGATTGAGAATAAACTATAAGAAATTAGACTAGGTGAGATTTCTTCCTCTTCAATTAGGAAAAGGAATAAGGTTCACCTTTAGAGGAAATTCACATGGTATCCCTAGAACTCAATGAATATGTAGAGGATGCATTGAAAATTCTATCCATTTTATATGAATCTAATGATGAATAAGCAAAATTAAAGAGACCAAAGAAGGAAAAGGGAAGGATGTTTTAGACTTAATCCCTATTGACACCTCTAAAAGGAAGGCTAAGTTGGTTATTTTTCATAGAGCCAAGAAACCCAAAGTGACTTTCACTCCCCCTTTGAGTGAAATCAATAAATTTAGTGAAGAAAATATCATTTATGGTCCAACTATTCTAGAATGGTTCATCTATGGACCTAAATTATAGAGAGTGCCTACTAAGAATCATCTTTGGGCCATGGTGAAGGATAATAATATTCCATTACACTAAATGAAGACATTGATTACGGATTTACAAGATGAAAATGAGAGACAATTGGCTACTCTAGGTCAATTAAGTGGACCATAGGTAGAGATCCCATCTCCCCAAGTGACTCAATCCAAAATGAGAGTCAAATTTGATCCAAAGACTAATATATTATAGAGAGTAATAGAGAAAAAGGTCATGGTAGCTAGTGAGGAGATGAAATACTAGAATGTGGAACCATTAACCAATTTGACTTAGTAGGAGGTCAAAATCTTGGAGAAAATCCTATATTTTAAGAGGATCCCTTACAATTGGCTCAAGCCTAGACTGAATAGTGAAAATCTATCTTCAAGGGTATATAGTAGCAAAAAAAGAATTTAGAAGAGAAATATGTATTTTTAGTTCCATACGAAATGACCAAAATGTTTGTACAGACTTTATTTGACATGTTTAATTCTTTGAATTCAATATAGTCTAGACAAAGTGTATTGAGCAAGCAAGGTATTGTAGACATGAACCTAGTTCACCAATGGTAAAAATTAAGAGGTAAATTGAACGATTTAATCAAAATCCTAATAGAGGATCATATACCTAATTTCAAAACAATCATCCTGGCCCATCTGAACATAGCAATGGGGTTGTTGATAGATAAAATCAAGAGTCTGATCAAATAGTCTAAGGACCTAGAAAACCTTTATGATGATGAAAAGTAGTTGAAAAATAGGATGGTTAATATATTAGGAAGTATAATCAAGGATCCCACTACACTCATATCAAATTGTATAATTACTAATGAATAATTCAAGCATAGATCCACCCAAGTCATGTAGAAAGTAAGAAGTAAAATCCAGGGAAATACTAAGGTAGACAATAGTAGGATGATGGACATGATTAATGCAAAGGAAAAGATTTTATAAGAAAGGAGCATAAAAGAATAATTATAAATGGTTGATAAAGACCTCAACAACATGGTAGATTAATAAGATGAACTCTTCATGGATCCCATTGTCAAATTAAAGCTCATTGATGACCATCATGGAAAAATAATGAAGATCCTTCAACAAAAATAGAGGAATTCAATAGCAAAAGGGATTCAAAATTAAATTTATTTATTAAATCATATTAGTTTTTTATAAATAAACATGTATGTATTTTGTAAAGGAATATTCTTTTGTAAAGGCTTTCAAAACTTGTAAAACACATCGCCTATAGGTTAGTTCTTTAGAAAATGTCTAGAATGTTATAAAGGATAAATGTACAATTGTAATTTAACATAACTAACTGACATACCTCTTTAGCTTTATATATAAGGGGTATTATCTATTGTAAAAATGGGAGAGTTTTTATTAAGAAAACTTGTGCTAATTTTGGAGAAATTTAATGCAAGCAGAGAATTCTAAAATATTGTCTCATTTATTTGTGTTAATTATAATTATGGCCTCTCTCTCTCAGTTGTTTGGTTTAGAATTAAGACTTGACTGGTTTTTTTGAATTTCTAATGTACACTTTAAAAATGCACAGTTGTTAATTTTTGCTAAAGCTATATTGACTAAAAGTTCTCAAGCTCATTTTGTTTTCTATGTCCTTGTAGATGTGCTTATGTTATTTGTTTCGATTCTTTCACTTCCTTAGATACTTGCCTAATGTGTGATGTTATTTTAAAATAATATTTTTCACTTCATATATTGGTTTTAAGTGCATATTTTGATGTTATTTAAACTTTTTCATAATATCTATTTTAAATATCAAAAATATTAAAATGTTCCTTATGTGCCCTACCCTTCTTTTTACTTATTTTTTCATCAATTCACTTTAGATTAGTTATCCTTAAAAGTATTTAGTTTATCTTATATTTTAGATTTAGTTATTTGAGCATAATTAATTTCACTTAGTCAAGATTACTTCATTTTCACATATTAGCTATCGGGTCATGGTTGCTCCCAACAACCAAAAATTATAAATATTATGAAATAGTTCACTCATTCTACCATTATTACACCATAGATAATAATATTATCACAACCTACAAGTCAAGCATTGAATTCTCTAAATTCATAAATGAGTGGTATTTCCTAAACACTCAAAACAACATGTGATACACATACATGCATCAACACTCCTACAACAAACCACTAGGGTAAAAAAGGATCTCTTTACAGACTCTTATTCATGGGTTATAATTTTTACACTATGTTGATGATGAATTTATGGTATTTACCATTATTTATTTTGTAATTGCTTAAACTTCCTCATGTATCCCATGTATTTTTTGGTTGATATGAGTTTGATGTACAATGTATAGTATTTTATTCATTTGCTTGTGATTAGTTACCTATAATGCTAATGGACTATCTGCATTAATGAATATCTTTACACCTTTCACTTTCATTGTCTCTCTATTTGATTTTAGTGTACCTACATATTGGATAAACAAGTTAATAAAATAAACATGTTTATTGAGCTTTTTAGGTTCCTTCTCATCAACTATGAGTATTTTATTTGTCTCATATACATTAGCCTACATTTGAACCTCTATTTTCTATTCCTTCATGGTTTTTTCTCCCACTTTAGACTGCTTATTACTAACTTCTTTTCCACTATTCTTCTCCTCCATTTTGGACCTCTTACAAATTTATTTATTCTTATTATTTTTATCCTCAACCATGAAATTTTAAATTTTGTCTTTCAAGACAATTTTTTCTTCTTTTATCACTATTTATTCATTTTGGAATTCATTGTCCTTATTGCCCATGGCTATTTCATTCAACAAAGAAACTTTTGTTATAAACTCTTAAAGATAGTTTACACATTTTATTGGTGATAACTCACTAAATAGGTTATCAAATACCTTATTCATAGGTTCATATGGAAAAATATGAGTTTTTAAAGACAAATCATGTTATTTATGAGATATAATAATTACCTTATGTTGATCAAATGGTACATTACTTACCTCATCCTTTCTGATTTGTTGTACTAATTTTTTATCACTTGTTATTAATTTTTTTACTAATGCAACCTATTATTTAAGTGGTAGAATTATATGCTTATGTCCCTCTTTCTCAAAGTTAAATGTTTTTATTTCTCCATCATGATTAGATTTCATATCATACTACCAAGGTCTGCCTAAAAGAACATGATAAACATTCATAAGTATCACATTACACATGACTTCATTCTTATAACTTCTTATGTGTAACTCTAATTTAGATTGATCATTGTTTAAGATATGATGACCCTTTTGTAACCAAGATACTTTGTAGGGATTTGGATGAGTTACCTTTTCCAGATTTAGTTTGTTGACCATTTCAGTAGAAACCAGAATATTAGTACTCCCACTATCAATAATTACTTGAAAACACTTACCTTGTGTTTTTTAATGTGGTATTAAAGAGTTTCTTCCTTTTAAGTGGTTCTTGGATCTCCTTAGTGGGCTTAAGTAGCACCCTCTTCATGAATAATGATTCATCACTTTCAAAAGCATCTTCATAAATAGATGATCTATAATTCTCCTCTTCATCAGATTAAGCTATTTGGCTTGTAGATGAATTCATAAGGCACTCATATGATCTATTCCCAAACTTTACACATTTGAAACATCTACCAATAAATACTTTACCTCTACCTCTATCAAATGGCCTCTTACTTTGAATGGGTAACTTCATCTTGTGGTTTATTATTTTCTTTTTAATCATTTTCTCTTTCCTCATATACATATAATTTAATTATATTTGCATGCTCTCCTCTACCTATAAGATGCTTACTTATTCCCCTTGAATACTAAGTTTATATTCTTAACAAAATTTCTTCTACTTTTAAGGCACACTAATATGCCTCTTCAACTGATCTAGGTGAAATAAGATTAATCTCATCTTGAATAACAAATTTCAATCCATTTACATAATTTGCCACCTTCTACATGTCTTCTTTAATATGGCATAATCTTATAGTCAACCTATAAAATTATTTAGTATAATCCTTAACTAATATATATTTTTGTTCTAAATTATAAAGTTTTTTAAAAAATATTAGTTTGATAATCTCAAGGAATAAAATTACCTTTGAGTTTAGCCACCATCCTATCACAATATTTGATTTTAGACTTACCTTTACTTATTATCTCCTCTTGAACTCCATCCCACCATAGGGATGCATGAGCTTTGAGTCTTTTCATGGAAATTTTGACTTTCTTATCCTCATCAACATTACCATAATCAAATTTATTATATAAATCACTTATCCATTCAATAAAGTATTCCACATTAAGGCTACCATCATATGTAGGTACCTTTATCTTAGGCTTAACACTAACACTTATTATTACTTTGACTAATCTTTCTTCTATTCCTTATTCCTCTATATTTTTAGCTACTTATTTTTATTGAGGTCACTAATCCTCTCTATCAATGATGTGTCATGTATCTACTCCTTTCCTTTGTGCAAGCTCTATGACTTGTAATGTGGTATAGATATTCTTCATCTCCTGAAGTAATATAGCTTGAGCGTGTTATCTCCCTTGTCCTCTACTTATTTTTTCTCTCATACCCATCTCTAAAATCTTATTTTCACTTATCTTGACTGATTTAAACTAGCTTATTTGATTGATATCTCAATTATAACTAAGTTATGATACCAATATTTGATTCCAAATGGATTTCTTTACTTCAACTCTCAGAGAAGTCTACTACTTATTTATGACTCACTTAAACATTGAAAAAGACAAAATTTCAACTTACCTTATTTTATTTAACTCCATAAAACCAAAAAAAAATTAAATACTTAGGAGGATGATATTGACTTTGTACATATTTATTTACACATGTTCAAACTCTAGTTACAACACTAAATGATCAATAAGTTAACTCAACTTTAATGAGTGTTACAAGATTATATGTGGTTAATTAGGTATTAATACATGTGTTATATCCTTGAATATAATATATCATTTTGAGTGACCCTATAAATTGTTACATATTACATATATTGATGAGAAACCAATATTTATTCTATTGGTTTCTCAAGAGAGCAATCTAATGGTAATCTAGTTCTTTAGGTCCTTGTAGTCCTAATTCCGCATACTTGATTGGTACTAACTCTAAGTAATCATAAAAAAATTTGAATTACCTATTTAAAGTGTTATAAAAGGATTAAACTACCTTAAAAAACTTTATACAACATTTGAATCCAAATAACAAGGCTAAATAATCAATTTTTACCCCTTTTTAGGTCTCTCGATAGACACCTAAAGGAAACATAAACACAATCAATTATTTATTATCCCAAAAGACCTATATTCACATAATAAAACTAGGATTATATTTTAAATACCTCATTTCACCTTCCAAAAAAGGTTTAAGAATTTATACTAATCAAATATGGAGTTATGACTCAATTTATGTCTTAAAACCTTGTTTTAGGGTTTTTTAGGGAACCTAAAAGTTGAGAGCTTCCTAATAATTGTTCATATAACCTAGGATGTTTTATATCTTTATAAAAAATGTATAATAATATTAATAGCCTCATTAAACCTATATAAACCTTTAAAATAACCCATGCAACCTTCCACATGTGTTTCAAATGACTGTAGTGAGCTGTAGATGTACATAAAATAGGGTATTGAAGGATTTCGATGAGAAAAGCTTCAAAATAAGTAAAAATTCAATTAAAATTGAAAGGATATCATTAATTAATACATAAAAAACATAAATACATATATTTAAGTGACATGATACCTTTATTTATAAGAAAAATTGATCTTCAATACACACAAAACCCTATTCAAGAAATAAAAATGGTCATTAGTCTTTATAGGGATGAGAGTTTAGTATTTTTATGCTTGTTGAAGGTCTTGAACATCTCCTTATGGATAGATTCAATGGTGATAAAGTTTTTGAATCCTCTTCTAGGCTTAATGTGGCAAAATTTGGTTGAGATTCTCCCTCAACCACTCAAACTTAAGATAGAAAATGGTTTGTTATGAGTAGTATTTTATTATATTTGCCTTATTTTGACTTTTAAATATGATTATTACACTAATAAGGACTAAAAAATTCATATATATGTTTAAAATCCATAAAATATATATGAAAAATCATGACTCATAAAAATAGTACAATTATCCCTATGTTTACATAAAATATATTTGAAAATTAAAATTTGAATATTTGGAGGGAAAATTATATAAGACCTCAAACTCACTTAGACTGACTTTTAATACCTATAAAAGGTCTTTTTATTTTATTAAAAGTAATTTCAAGACTATAAATACAATATACTATCCTAGCCAAGTATAGCTTATAGATTAATAGTGATCTCCCTACATCAGTTATGGAGATGGTTAGCACTATTATGGGGATGGTTGAGGATGAAGTGTAGTGGGATTTACCCCTAAAGATAGGTTAATTTTATAAAATGGATTTATGAATGATGCCATTAACTAGTTATCATCATGGTATTTTACAAAGGTGCCATAAGGATGGTTTTCACCTTTGGATGATTTTTTGTTTTCCTTTTTTATTTTTATTTTTTATTGTAACTAAATACAAACCTTCAATTATATGCTCCAAATATGTTTTTGGTAAATTAGTTTATCAATGATTTGTATTCCTCCAATTATAAACACATTAATAGGGTATTGTTATAACCTCTATGATAGAGGATGTTTCCCAAGGGAGTGAATTAGTAGGTGCATTAGATGAAGGATTTAATTTGATTACATTAAATATTTAGATGGATAGTTTTTTCATAGACATTATTTTAGGATGATATTGAATCATTAAAATGGTAATTAACTAATTAATACCAATATTATCACACACCATTATCAATGTAGAGACATCTAAAACTTATTATGTGAAGGAAATAATATATCTCTATTTCACAAGATTGAGGATAACTGCAAGTTTGGTAATTCTAGGATTATATGTTTGTTTGATATTGAATTCAATAGTGTTCTTGATAATTGATGTAATTTCATAATGTATTTGTTTGTGTAGGGGAATGATTGGGTCCTTAATTTTTATTTTCTTGATTTTAAATTTTCTTTTTCAGATAGTGCCCATTATCTATTTCATGGTTGAAAAGCAAATTACTCCCCTTATGGGTGAAATAATAAGAATATCATTGAAATGACAAATTTTTGAAATCAAGAACAAGATGAAACCTAAATTCTATAGGATGGCATACCTCTTAGATGCTCTTTGTGCTACTACCAAGATCCCAAAATAGAGGGAATGGTCACCTAATGGGACATAAATTATTTCCCAATATTATTAAAAGATACACATATTTAAATATAAGGACCACATTCAATTCATATGTGATTGTGTCTACCCAGCCCTGAGTGAGGTTATATCCAACATTCTAATGCCAATAATTATCACACTAATTATAAAGTTTGTTGAAATAATAGGTTATATATGGATATACCTAGATTATACAATAATAAGAATTTAAGGAACATAGAGTTCTCATCTCAGACTACCCATTCATGTCCCTAACAAGTTAGCTGAGGAAGAAGTTGGATATCAACTATTTCATGGTGTAGATGGTCTTTGTAATACCAAAATAAAGGGAATATTTCAAAACATCTCAATAACTATTGGTAAGACCATATTCAAGTAATGGGAGAACATTAAAGTAACATCTAGGAACATGACATCCTTCAATCTATAGTTGGATGGGATTAGTTGGTGGGACCCTTTCTAAGGGTTAAATAACATTTGAAGATTAATGGAATGTCAAACGTACCTTAAGATCATGAACCTAGAGACTTTAACCCCATTTAAACCAAAGCATATTCATACTTTGAGGTCACCAAGATATTGAGGGATCATAATGTTAGGCCCAAATCCAAAATTAAAAGAAATTAGAAGGGGGATGATAGATGGCAACTAGGGCCTAGGAAATATCATTTTTTCAGTAGTACATCTATTAGAGTTCCATCAACCCAACCATAATAAGAGAAAAAACCTAAGACACAGATTGAGAATAAACTATAAGAAATAAGACTAGGTGAGATTTCTTCCTCTTCAATTAGGAAAAGGAATAAGGTTCACCTTTAGAGGAAATTCACATGGTATCCCTAGAACTCAATGAATCTGTAGAGGATGCATTGAAAATTCTATCCATTTTATATGAATCTAATGATGAAGAAGCAAAATTAAAGAGACCAAAGAAGGAAAAGGGAAGGATGTTTTAGACTTAATCCCTATTGACACCTCTAAAAGGAAGGCTAAGTTGGTTATTTTTCATAGAGCCAAGAAACCCAAAGTGACTTTCACTCCCCCTTTGAGTGAAATCAATAAATTTAGTGAAGAAAATATCATTTATGGTCCAACTATTCTAGAATGGTTCATCTATGGACCTAAATTATAGAGAGTGCCTATTAATAATCATCTTTGGGCCATGGTGAAGGATAATAATATTCCATTACACTAAATGAAGACATTGATTACGGATTTACAAGATGAAAATGAGAGACAATTGGCTAATCTAGGTCAATTAAGTGGACCATAGGTAGAGATCCCATCTCCCCAAGTGACTCAATCCAAAATGAGAGTCAAATTTGATCCAAAGACTAATATATTATAGAGAGTAATAGAGAAAAAGGTCATGGTAGCTAGTGAGGAGATGAAATACTAGAATGTGGAACCATTAACCAATTTGACTTAGTAGGAGGTCAAAATCTTGGAGAAAATCCTATATTTTAAGAGGATCCCTTACAATTGGCTCAAGCCTAGACTGAATAGTGAAAATCTATCTTCAAGGGTATATAGTAGCAAAAAAAGAATTTAGAAGAGAAATATGTATTTTTAGTTCCATACGAAATGACCAAAATGTTTGTACAGACTTTATTTGACATGTTTAATTCTTTGAATTCAATATAGTCTAGACAAAGTGTATTGAGCAAGCAAGGTATTGTAGACATGAACCTAGTTCACCAATGGTAAAAATTAAGAGGTAAATTGAACGATTTAATCAAAATCCTAATAGAGGATCATATACCTAATTTCAAAACAATCATCCTGGCCCATCTGAACATAGCAATGGGGTTGTTGATAGATAAAATCAAGAGTCTGATCAAATAGTCTAAGGACCTAGAAAACCTTTATGATGATGAAAAGTAGTTGAAAAACAGGATGGTTAATATATTAGGAAGTATAATCAAGGATCCCACTACACTCATATCAAATTGTATAATTACTAATGAATAATTCAAGCATAGATCCACCCAAGTCATGTAGAAAGTAAGAAGTAAAATCCAAGGAAATACTAAGGTAGACAATAGTAGGATGATGGACATGATTAATGCAAAGGAAAAGATTTTATAAGAAAGGAGCATAAAAGAATAATTATAAATGGTTGATAAAGACCTCAACAACATGGTAGATTAATAAGATGAACTCTTCATGGATCCCATTGTCAAATTAAAGCTCATTGATGACCATCATGGAAAAATAATGAAGATCCTTCAACAAAAATAGGGGAATTCAATAGCAAAAGGGATTCAAAATTAAATTTATTTATTAAATCATATTAGTTTTTTATAAATAAACATGTATGTATTTTGTAAAGGAATATTCTTTTGTAAAGGCTTTCAAAACTTGTAAAACACATCGCCTATAGGTTAGTTCTTTAGAAAATGTCTAGAATGTTATAAAGGATAAATGTACAATTGTAATTTAACATAACTAACTGACATACCTCTTTAGCTTTATATATAAGGGGTATTATCTATTGTAAAAATGGAAGAGTTTTTATTAAGAAAACTTGTGCTAATTTTGGAGAAATTTAATGCAAGCAGAGAATTCTAAAATATTGTCTCATTTATTTGTGTTAATTATAATTATGGCCTCTCTCTCTCAGTTGTTTGGTTTAGAATTAAGACTTGACTGGTTTTTTTGAATTCCTAATGTACACTTTAAAAATGCACAGTTGTTAATTTTTGCTAAAGCTATATTGACTAAAAGTTCTCAAGCTCATTTTGTTTTCTATGTCCTTGTAGATGTGCTTATGTTATTTGTTTCGATTCTTTCACTTCCTTAGATACTTGCCTAATGTGTGATGTTATTTTAAAATAATATTTTTCACTTCATATATTGGTTTTAAGTGCATATTTTGATGTTATTTAAACTTTTTCATAATATCTATTTTAAATATCAAAAATATTAAAATGTTCCTTATGTGCCCTACCCTTCTTTTTACTTATTTTTTCATCAATTCACTTTAGATTAGTTATCCTTAAAAGTATTTAGTTTATCTTATATTTTAGATTTAGTTATTTGAGCATAATTAATTTCACTTAGTCAAGATTACTTCATTTTCATATATTAGCTATCGGGTCATGGTTGCTCCCAACAACCAAAAATTATAAATATTATGAAATAGTTCACTCATTCTACCATTATTACACCATAGATAATAATATTATCACAACCTACAAGTCAAGCATTGAATTCTCTAAATTCATAAATGAGTGGTATTTCCTAAACACTCAAAACAACATGTGATACACATACATGCATCAACACTCCTACAACAAACCACTAGGGTAAAAAAGGATCTCTTTACAGACTCTTATTCATGGGTTATAATTTTTACACTATGTTGATGATGAATTTATGGTATTTACCATTATTTATTTTGTAATTGCTTAAACTTCCTCATGTATCCCATGTATTTTTTGGTTGATATGAGTTTGATGTACAATGTATAGTATTTTATTCATTTGCTTGTGATTAGTTACCTATAATGCTAATGGACTATCTGCATTAATGAATATCTTTACACCTTTCACTTTCATTGTCTATCTATTTGATTTTAGTGTACCTACATATTGGATAAACAAGTTAATAAAATAAACATGTTTATTGAGCTTTTTAGGTTCCTTCTCATCAACTATGAGTATTTTATTTGTCTCATATACATTAGCCTACATTTGAACCTCTATTTTCTATTCCTTCATGGTTTTTTCTCCCACTTTAGACTGCTTATTACTAACTTCTTTTCCACTATTCTTCTCCTCCATTTTGGACCTCTTACAAATTTATTTATTCTTATTATTTTTATCCTCAACCATGAAATTTTAAATTTTGTCTTTCAAGACAATTTTTTCTTCTTTTATCACTATTTATTCATTTTGGAATTCATTGTCCTTATTGCCCATGGCTATTTCATTCAACAAAGAAACTTTTGTTATAAACTCTTAAAGATAGTTTACACATTTTATTGGTGATAACTCACTAAATAGGTTATCAAATACCTTATTCATAGGTTCATATGGAAAAATATGAGTTTTTAAAGACAAATCATGTTATTTATGAGATATAATAATTACCTTATGTTGATCAAATGGTACATTACTTACCTCATCCTTTCTGATTTGTTGTACTAATTTTTTATCACTTGTTATTAATTTTTTTACTAATGCAACCTATTATTTAAGTGGTAGAATTATATGCTTATGTCCCTCTTTCTCAAAGTTAAATGTTTTTATTTCTCCATCATGATTAGATTTCATATCATACTACCAAGGTCTGCCTAAAAGAACATGATAAACATTCATAAGTATCACATTACTCATGACTTCATTCTTATAACTTCTTATGTGTAACTCTAATTTAGATTGATCATTGTTTAAGATATGATGACCCTTTTGTAACCAAGATACTTTGTAGGGATTTGGATGAGTTACCTTTTCCAGATTTAGTTTGTTGACCATTTCAGTAGAAACCAGAATATTAGTACTCCCACTATCAATAATTACTTGAAAACACTTACCTTGTGTCTTTTAATGTGGTATTAAAGAGTTTCTTCCTTTTAAGTGGTTCTTGGATCTCCTTAGTGGGCTTAAGTAGCACCCTCTTCATGAATAATGATTCATCACTTTCAAAAGCATCTTCATAAATAGATGATCTATAATTCTCCTCCTCATCAGATTAAGCTATGTGAACACTTATTTGGCTTGTAGATGAGTTCATAGGGCACTCATAGGATCTATTCAAAAAATTTACACATTTGAAACATCTACAAATAGATACTTTACCTCTACCTTTATCAAATGGCCTCTTACTTTGAATGGGTAACTTCATCTTGTGGTTGATTATTTTCTTTATAAGCACTTTCTCTTTCCTCATATACCTATAATTTAATTATATTTGCATGCTCTCCTCTACCTATAAGATGCTTACTTATTCCCCTTGAATACTAAGTTTATATTCTTAACAAAATTTCTTCTACTTTTAAGGCACACTAATATGCCTCTTCAACTGATCTAGGTGAAATAAGATTAATCTCATCTTGAATAACACATTTCAATCCATTTACATAATTGGCCACCTTCTACATGTCTTCTTTAATATGGCATAATCTTATAGTCAACCTATAAAATTATTTAGTATAATCCTTAACTTATATATATTTTTGTTTTAAATTCTAAAGGTTTTTTACAAATATTAGTTTGATAATATCAACGAATAAAATTACCTTTGAGTTTAGCCACCATCCTATCACAATTCTTTATTTTAGACTTACCTTTACTTATTATCTCCTCTTGAACTCCATCCCACCATAGGGATGCATGAGCTTTGAGTCTTTTCATGGAAAATTTGACTTTCTTATCCTCATCAACATTATCATAATCAAATTTATTATAGAAATCACTTATCCATTCAATAAAGTATTCCACATTAAGGCTACCATCATATGTAGGTACCTTTATCTTAGGCTTAACACTAACACTCATTATTACTTTGACCAATATTTCTTCTATTCCTTATTCCTCTATATTTTTAGCTACCTATTTTTATTGAGGTCACTAATCCTCTCTATCAATGATGTGTCATGTATCTACTCCTTTCCTTTGTGCAAGCTCTATGACTTGTAATGTGGTATAGATATTCTTCATCTCCTGAAGTAATATAGATTGAGCGTGTTATCTTCCTTGTCCTCTACTTATTTTTGCTCTCATACCCATCTCTAAAATCTTATTTTCACTTATCTTGACTGATTTCAACTAACTTCCTTGATTGATATCTCAATTATAACTATGTTATGATACCAATATTTGATGCCAAATGGATTTCTTTACTTCAACTCTCAGAGAAGTCTACTACTTGTTTATGACTCACTTAAACATTGAAAAAGACAAAATTTCAACTTACCTTATTTTATTTAACTCCATAAAACCAAAAAAAATATCAAAGACTTAGGAGGATGATATTGACTTTGTAAATATTGATTTACACATGTTCAAACTCTAGTTACAACACTAAATGATCAATAAGTTAACTCAACTTTAATGAGTGTTACAAGATTATATGTAGTTAATTAGGTATTAATACATGTGTTCTATCCTTGAATATTATATATCATTTTGAGTGACCCTATAAATTTTTACAGATTACATATATTGATGAGAAACCAATATTTATTCTATTGGTTTCTTAAGAGAGAAATCTAATGGTAATCTAGTTCTTTAGGTCCTTGTAATCCTAATTCCACATACTTGATTGGAACTAACTCTAAGTAATCATAAAACAATTTGAATTACCTATTTAAAGTGTTATAAAAGGATTAAACTACCTTATAAAACTTTATACAACATTTGAATCCAAATAACAAGGCTAAATAATCAATTCTTACCCCTTTTTAGGTCTCTCGACAGACACCTACAGGAAACATAAACAGAATAAATTATTTATTATCCCACAAGACCTATATTCACATAATAAAACTAGGATTATATTTTAAATACCTCATTTCACCTTCCAAAAAAGGTTTAATAATTTATACTAGTCAAATATGGAGTTATGACTCAATTTATGTCTTAAAACCTTGTTTTAGGGTTTCTTAGGGAACCTAAAAGTTGAGAGCTCCCTAATAATTGTTCATATAACCTAGGATGTTTTATATATTTATAAAAAATGTATAATAATATTAATAGCCTCATTAAACCTATATAAACCTTAAAAATAACCCATGCAACCTTCCACATGTGTTTCAAATGACTGTAGTGAACTGTAGATGTACATAAAATAGGGTATTGAAGGAGTTCAATGAGAAAAACTTCAAACTATGTAAAAATTCAATTAAAATTGAAAGGATATCATTAATTAATACATAAAAAACATAAATACATATATTTAAGAGAATGATACCTTTGTTTATAAGAAAAATTGATCTTCAATACACACAAAACCCTATTCAAGAACTACAAATGGTCATTAGTCTTTATAGGGATGAAATTTTAGTCTTTTTATGCTTGTTGAAGGTCTTGAACATCTCCTTATGGATAGATTAAATGGTGATAAAGTTTTTGAATCCTCTTCTAGGCTTAATGTGGCAAAATTTGGTTGAGATTCTCCCTCAACCACTCAAACTTAAGATAGAAAATGGTTTGTTATGAGTAGTATTTTATTATATTTGCCTTATTTTGACTTTTAAATATGATTATTACACTAATAAGGACTAAAAAACTCATATATATGTTTAAAATCCATAAAATATATATGAAAACTCATAATGACTCATAAAAATAGTACAATTATCCCTATGTTTACATAAAATATATTTGAAAATTAAAATTTGAATATTTGGAGGAAAACTTATATAAGACCTCAAACTCACTTAGACTGACTTTTAATACCTATAAAATGTATTTTTCTTTTATTAAAAGGAATTTCAGGACTATCAATACAATATACTATCCTAGCCAAGTATAGCTTATAGATTAATAGTGATCTTCCTACATCAGTTATGGAGATGGTTAGCACTATTATGGGGATGGTTGAGGATGAAGTGTAGTGGGATTTGCCCCTAAAGATAGGTTAATTTTAGAAAATGGATTTATGAATGATGCCATTAACTAGTTTTCATCATGGTATTTTACAAAGGTGCCATAAGGATGGTTTTCACCTTTGGATGATTTTTTGTTTTCCTTTTTTTTTATATATATTTTTTATTGTAACTAAATACAAACCTTCAATTATATGCTCCAAATATGTTTTTGGTAAATTAGTTTATCATTTATTTGTATTCCTCCATTTATAAACACATTAATAGGGTATTTTTATAACCTCTATGATAGAGGATGTTTCCCAAGGGAGTGAATTATTAGGTGCATTAGATGAAGGATTTAATTTGGTTACATTAAATATTTAGATGGATAGTTTTTTCATAGACATTATTTTAGGATGATATTGAATCATTACAATGGTAATTAACTAATTAATACCAATATTATCACAGACCATTATCAATGTAGAGACATCTAAAACTTATTATATGAGGGAAATAATATATCTCTATTTCACAAGATTGAGGATAACTGCAAGTTTGGTAATTCTAAGATTATATGTTTGTTTGATATTGAATTCAATAGTGTTCTTGATAATTAATGTAATTTCATAATGTATTTGTTTGTGTAGGGGAATGATTGGGTCCTTAATTTTTATTTTCTTGATTTTAAATTTCTTTGTCTGATAGTGCCTCAAAGAGGTTTTCACTTGGGTACATTGATTTTATAATTTTTTGATAATTTTTATTTTTAAATTTATTTTGATTGAAGAATTATCTATGCTCCCCAGAGTATGATCATACATTGAGAGTGGTTTAAAAACCCTTGTTTTTAAATTCTAAATGGATTTCATCCCAAAGTCTTATGAAGTCCAAAATAGTGTCATTACTATGAAAGATATTAGATAGTAAATGATCATGTTGGTCCCAATAAATTAGTGTAGGATATTAGAATTCAAAATGGATTTTAAGGCCAATAGTGTTACTAAAGGATTATGTTAGAAATATCTTTGTAGAAAATACATGGGGAACCTATTTTGATGTTGGGGTAAACTTCTTCAAGAACCATCAAAGTTCATGAGAATCCTTTTTTTGATAAATAGGGGGTTTGCATCTAATTTCATGATATCCTTTATTTTAACACACGTGAATGGAATCTTTAATTTCTTATTGAAAAAGGTTGAGTCATTTACCTTTATGGCCCATTACTTGACATATTTTATTTATGATGGATACTTATTACTTTGAAAATGGGGGAATAATATGTCATTATGTATAAAGGATTCATGGGAGATATTGAACAAATAATTTATTATAAATCTAGATTAGACAAATGATATTGAGTGAAAATGATAGGGTGTCGATTCTACTTTCCTATTCATATTAAGTTTATTCAACCTATCCATATGAGTGAATTTTGGATTTCCTCGTATATAAGTACATTCTCCACATTAGGTTTTGGAATGAATGTTTTGATAAACTAAAAGAAATGGTATGATGGGTGAATAGGAGGTGTGTCATATTAGTTAGTGATGATTCGGTCAACTATTTTTCATCTAATATTGGATCATCAAATATGGGATAGTCAAATAAGGGTGCATCATAGAGAAGTGGTTAGTTGAAGATGGGTCCATAAAATATTGGTGGATTTTCAAAGATGTGAAGTTAGTAAATAATGGGGCTATCAAATATGGGTGGATTAAAAATGGATTTGTTAAAGATGGATATATCAAATATAGGTAATTAATAAAAAATAAGTGGGCTAATGGTTAGTTGTTCCAAGATAATCTCATCAAATATGGGTTGATTGTTGTGACATTTATTTATAAGTGGAGTATCTTGATAATGTTTTTAAAATGGATATAGACATATCCCCAATAACTCATTTTTAGATATGGATACACTTAGTTCTTATGTAACTAACATACCTTATAATGAAGATGATAGGATGTACTTTGATTTTTTAATCTCAAGGGCCTATTTAGTGGGTATTTATTGATTTAATATTCATTTTAAGTTTTTTGATTGGGTCATGGTTGATTTAATGTCACTTTTGGACTTGTTTTTTATTATTTCCCAAATCTTGAGAAAGTGTAGTTTCCATGGCTTAGGGGATAGATTGATATGGGATGGTTGATGGTTAAACTATGAAGTGTTGGATTTTTTAATTATTTAATTTTTTGATATGAGTATGATAATTTTGGGTTTATATGGCTCAAGGACCTTTTTGATATTGTATTTTGGATGGGGATGATGATCATAGGATTGATAATGTGATGAAAGTCTTGATGTTAAAGGAAGGATAAGAGATACTAGGGTTGCCAAATATTTTATTATCTATTGTATTTGGTCAAGAATGATTTTATTGTGGTATTAGAGTGCTAAAATTGGTTTTCCTATGTAGTAGGAATAGGGAATATTAGGATTAGGATCATAGCTAGTGGATGGTACGCTTGTTTGGTTGACAAAATTATTAGTTTAATTGCTATATGAAATGAAAGGGTTATCATTATTCATTAATATATGAAATTATTTTAGATTTTGATTAAGTTAATTTGGTTTAACACTAGTTTATCAAAGGAGATCAAACAATGGCATGGATGAAAGTAAAACATACACTAGTTAGATGGTTGTATAACTAAATAGTTGCCCATAGATAATACCTTAAAGTGTATATTTTAGGTTATATTTGAGAATTTTGTGTTCCCATAACCATTATTAAATTATTTATATGAAGCTCTTATTCTAGGTTTTACTGGATATCTATGGCATCCCTTTATATACGTTTTGATTTGTGAGGCATGGATTCATATAAGTGTGTTGTCTAGAGATTAAGTATTGGTGGATAAAACCACATCAATTCATGATGATAAAAAATAGGCAACTACTTACCTAGTAATGAAAAATCATCTTTAATTTTTATATCCCTCCATAATATGAGCTTGGTCCTAATGCTCAGTGGTGAAATCAAAGTTGTAATACCTTAGAAAATAATAAGAAATAAGTTGTGAATTATTTTTAGTTTAGAAGATAGCCTTGAAGTGAAAGAAAATATCATACACAATTTATTCATTGAATGACACAAGGACTTATAATTTTTATAATTCCCAAGGTCACCTTGTGAGGGAATAACATACACAATTGTATGTTGAACACACTCACACAAAGATCATGTGTAAAGAAGATTAATTATTTTAGATTAAATAATTATATGTGTTGTGTTTAATTATAATTGTTTGACCAATGAACATACAATAATATAATTAGTAATTTGGTTTTATTTGAGTATTAAATAATCATAAAATAAAAAGTTAAACATTTAAGAGACATAGATGATACAATACAAAAAGTAAATGTTTTTTCTAAAAAATGAAAATGCTACCAACAACATAGATATCACAACATATGTGTAGAAATTTAAGGTTAAAAATATATATATAAGTTAAGAAATTAGATGTAACTGACAAATAGTTACATGTAAATGTTAAAAAACTATATGCACGTGCTAAGAAAATAAAATAGACTGCATAGATAGAACTAAGACATTAAAATGTAAGACATGGATGCTAAAATGTTATATGTAGATGATAATAGTTTAGATGTATATGCTTATAATAACATAGATGGCATGACATCTAAAAATATGATAATAATATATAAAATAGACTCACTAGATGTAGACGTCAATTTATCTTATATATACACAATCATATAAAACATAAATGTCACAATGTCTACACAAATGCTTAAAATATATAGATATATTTGGAAAAATATAGACACTAACCTATCCTATGTAGATTCAATTCTTGAGGATATAAATGTCATTAAAAATGAAGAAGACACTCTATGAAAAATGATTTTTAAGCTAAAAATGAAAAATATGACCCAAATTATGCTCTAAAGTATGAAGAACCTAGAAAGACACCTCATATCAAACTAAAGTAAAACAAATAGTATGGGATAGTATCCCACTAGGCATGTCAAGAATGTACATATGAAAATTAGATCATATTAAATAAAAATTATAAAATAACACAAATTTATACTTTAATCAAGCATCATACTTCAGATTGAACTTAAATATAAATTCAATGCACCTTCACTTACCATAATGAACTCCCATTTATGTGGATTTTTCTCAAATTAATAGTGGATGTGGTTTCTCAATAAAATGCACGCAAGTGATTTGAAAACATTTCTCATTATTTATGATTTATTTGATGGAGTGATTGAATGATTGAAAGGTTTTTTCTTTGAATTGACATAGTCTCATTAGGATATGGAAGATTTTTGAAACTAAGGGTGGATGGTGCAATTTATATATTTATTAGTGACAAATGGATGCTCATATCTAATTTTCAATGGAAATTTAGATTTGAGTTTATTTCCTTATTCAATGAGAGGATTTTACTCATGAGGGGTTGGAAAGTCATGGCCTTTCCATTGATGAGGTATGGTGGATTTATAATTTTTCCTTTCCACTGGAATTTGTTGATGTGATGACTTAGTTTGTTGATTGGGTTGATTTGATTAAATTTTATTTTGTTGATTTTTGATATTTTGGATTTTATATTTTCCAAGGATTTTATTATTATAATTAATCAACTAACTAATATAATTAATTAGTTGATTAATCTATATTTGTATTTGGTTGGATTGGACAAGGTTCAATTTGTAATAGGATTAATTGATTGGGGATGATGGTCAAATAGTGATGGGTTA
>JARHVA010003210.1:727500-820000 GCA_037957365.1 Torreya grandis | reverse complement strand
GTTTAATGCCTCTAGTTCAATGCGTAGGTTCAATGGCTGAGGTGAGTGAGAAGAGTTCAAAGGCTTAGTTCAATGGGCTCAGCATGCAACTTTAAACTGTTGAACCGGTTCAAGTGAATAGTTTAATGGATTGGTTCAAGTGAATGGTTCAACAAGGAGATCAAGTTAATAGTTCAAAGGGGCTCAGTGTATAGCATTAAACCACTTTTGGTTCAACCAATTAGTTCAATGGCTTGGTTCAACTATTTCAATTCAAGCGGCATTTAGTTCAAAGCAAATGGTTTAATCAGCTCAGTGCACAGTCTTAAACCATTGAACCATTGAACCAAAATTTTGGTTCAATGGGTTGGTTCAATGTCTTAGTTCAAGGGTGTGCCCTAAAGTCGGAGGGCAGTTCAAAGTCTAGAAGCCCTTATGGAGGGCAGTTCAAAGTCTAGAAGCCCTTGCAGAAGGCAGAGAGAGTTTCAAAGAGCCTGAAGAAAAGGAAAAAGAGTAACCAATTCCTACAGACTTTTGTCCATGGGAAAAAGGCTCAAAACAAAAGCCTATGAAGTAGAAAAACCACAAAAAAGCCCTGATGAACTTTGCCAAGGATGGGGACATCCCAAAAAGCATCAAATTTTACACCAGGGAAGCCAGAGCGTGGAAAGCACCAAGTGGAAACCACGGAGGACTTCAACATGATTTTTTAGGAGCAATAAAATGTGTCATGTGTCCTCTATAGGGCTCAGTAGAAGTTGATAGGTGGCAACATCTGTGGGTTTCTCCTATTGGCTTCAAAGAAGGCTATGGTGGGCCCGAATGAGTTGCTAGGAGCTATGCAGAGTGTGACAAGTGTCAGCATCCGCTAAGAACCAGAAAAGGGCCTAAAAATTTCTCTAAGGCAAGTAAAAGCTCTAAAAAAGTGACCATGTGTTAACTTATACCTGACTCTCAAAAGGCCCTCTAATGTAAGTGGATTCTACCACATCCCATTATCAGCTTAGTAGAAGCTACCGCATGTCAATGACCATGTTTCAAAGTGTCTTCTAGGTGCCCAAGTAGTGGATTATGACACATGTCAAAGGTAGATGCACTTTTAGTGAAAGGGGCAAGGCAGGAAGCCAAAGGAAAGTCTAGGGGTGACGGGCCCAAGGACATCAAATTTAAAGTGGAAAAATAACCATTGGTTCTTTAAAAAATTCTTACGCACCAGCTATGGAATGAGCCCAAAGAATGTAGTGACCCACCAGAAGAATGCCCCTGAGGACTAAAGAAGCAAAAAAGGAGAAAGAGGAGCCTAGAAAACAAAGAGTAGGCACATGGTGTGGCTTATAAATTCAAATCCTGATAGTATAATGGCCATCACGTAAAAACAAATAAAGCGATATAAGTGATGCAGGAAGGTGTCGATTCAAAAATTTATTTCAGTGGTTGACATAGTGCCTACCATGTGGTCATTAAAGAGGTACAAACAATGATCAATGCAACTTGTTTTCCTCAATATGCATTTGCAAAGTAGGAAGATGGTGTGGCTCATAAATTCAAATCCTGACAGTAGAATGGCCATCACATAGAAGTAGATGAAGTAATCCAAGTGACGTAGGAAGGTGTCAATTCAAGAAGTTATTTTAGTGGTTGACACAGTGCCTACCATGGGTCACTTGTAAAAAGGGTGTCAAAAGGCCTCTTTTCTTCCTTTATATATTGGAGACTTGTCATTGGAGAAATCATCTTCCACATTTGTAAGGCGTAGACCTAGAAAATTTTCACTTGAATCAATAAACACATTTTTTACCTCTATCCTGGTTAGATATCTCTGTGTATGTCTGAGTGTTAGTTTATGTTTAGTCATTACTTCTTGATGCTTCCACAGGTTCAACACCAACATACCTGGTGTCTAGAAGGTATAATTTATGTAGCTAACAAGGAGAGTTGTATTTGGAAGTGTATAAATAGAAGAATTTACTATACAGAGTGCCTTTCATAGCACCTTTGGTGAATCTCTTTTTTATATATTTTCCATTAAAGCCTCCCTGCCAAGCTTCTTGTAGCCTGGTCCTTCTGCTAGTTTGAAGTGTATGTATGTGTTTGTCTAATTTTAAGTGTGAGTGTGAGAAGATCAGTTTATTTTGGTGCATTACCTCCTTTGGAGTAGTTTGTTTTCCTGCAATCTTTCTCCCTTTTCATCCCCCCCATTATATATATATATATATATATATATATATATATATATATATATATATGTATATATATATATATATATATGTTAGCACTTACTAGAACAAATTAGATGCATCAAAGGGAGCTAGCCCTTACCTAGAGACTCTCCCCTCTAGCTTCACTAGTCCCACAAGCAAGAGGGGAGTTTCCATTGTTGCGTGTGGAAGGTAGGAGCTCAACCTCCTTGCCCTGGGTGCAATCCACTACATCAACAGTTTTTAGCACACCTGGTAGGACTTATTCTTACACTCACTAAGGTTTTAGGATTGATGCTAGTCCCATTATAGCAAATCAACTTTTCAGCATCTAGAGACTCCACTGGCAAGAACCTCATTTCCTAATCAAAGATCAATCTAACTTCCTATGCCTGAATTCACCACATGATCTACTAATAAGGGTGTCCCTTTTTAATTCATTGAATTACCTGTCAACTCAACAAAGCGACTAAGGTTCAAAGGGGCTCATCTTTATTCAGTGAGTTGTCTTCCCAGTTTGGCTATAAGTGCTTCCTTCACAAGAGAAGTACCCCATTTAAATCCCCTTATAGCTATGACATTACCCTTTGTGACCTTTCATGGTCAGAGTCCCTTGAACCTCTAGCATTATGACCCAATTCTAGGAGCGATCCTCACAAGTGTGCCTCCCTTTAATGGAGAGGGGCCTATTATAGCTATTGAACACATTAGAAATATTGCTAACCTCTACAATATTCACAATGTCACAGAGGAAAATATCACAATCAGATTGCTAGCATTGTCTCTCAAGGGAAAAGCTCTTGACTGGTATTGGACTTTGCCTATAAATTCAATCCATTCTTGGAATGAATTGGGTACTTAATTGATGGACCATTTTGGAGAAAAGAGAGACTACCTCTCACTTGTTGAGCAGTTGATGACCATGAAGAGAGCCCCACATGAATATATGTAGGATTTCAACAAGCAGTTTCAGAAGACATAGGATAGAATCCCTATTCTGGTAAGACTGACTGCTAGTTATGCTTTCCTATATTATTTAAGAACATTAAACAGTGATATTGATATTATGATACAATCCATGGGAGGGATTGTGCTACCTGCTACCTATGACATAGCTATAGCAACTAAAAATTGCTTAGTACGGGTTGGGAAAATAGCCCCTAGACCCCATATGCCACTTTTCCCAAAAATTCTACCTCTGATTCAGGTCATTGCTCCCACATTAGCTCCTCTACCTAGCATAGAGAAACCAGCTGATGCTCCATCCAATGAGCTTCATGAAGTTAAGAGTCTATTGTAGAGTATGTCAAATGAACTTATAGCTCTTAAAAGGTAGTAAGCTCAAAGCAACATACCAAACCAAGGATACCAACAGTATGGTCAAGCTCGAGGAACCCCTTTCCAAAATTACAATCAAGGATAGGGTCAACTTACTCAGACTAGACCTTTCCAAGGCTACAACCTGAGCCCCCCTTCATCATCTAAGGTCATGGTGCCCGTTCAGAATAATCTAGTGTAAGAACAACCAAGTTATTCAACCAAGGGATATGGTCAGGAGTAAGCTATTTATACAAATGAGATGATGGGTTATTACCCAAATGTGTAAGACAATCAAGTAGCCTCTCATTCCCAGGTCTTCAAGGCTCTAATGTAACCTAGCATAAGCAATAGTCAGAGTTAGCTTGACTCTACTCTTATGAACCACCTAGAAGGTGAGTTCTATGCAATCAATTATGTGGGTGTTGTAGACAATCAGGCTGACTATGTTGCAACCAACACAAGATCTAAAGGGAGAGATATAGAAGAAACTCAAGTAGCTATTGAAACATCCACACCATCTCTTCCACCATAGGCAAACCAGAAATTCCCAAATTTTAGGCCACCAGTCATACATTCAGCTCCATGGCCTACACCTCAAAAGGTTGCAAGTGACCCCAAAGAAAATATGGAAGGGAGCAATCCTCATATCAACATGGTAGACTAGGTGAAGAAGCTACACATAAATATTTCCTTATGGGATCCATTATTCATACTGGGTGTGTCAGATGAAGGAGACGTTAGAAGCTTTCCCTTTGATCCAAGAGGGAATCAAAAATACTTGGTTAGCTATATATAGTAGGTTGCTTTCAATTTTCTTTCCCTATTTTCCCTAAGTGCTATTTGCACAAGTAGTTTTGATAGCCTTGTGTGTGTTTTTATTCTTTTCCTTTTGAGGTGAATCTACATGATTGGTTTTAGATTTATCAGAGCTATTACTGATCTTTAAGTTACAATCTGACCCTCATGCCCAATGGATATTTAAGGCAATAGGCTTCTAAGCATAGTAGACATGCTTCCCCTAGGAGTCACCAATTTTTTGACCACCTTTTGCCCAATGGGACAAAAAATTAGTCCCCTTCTTCCCCTGCTATTCAAGGCCAATTCATTTTTTGATTTTGTACAGGTCCAAGAATTTCTATGGACTTTGCAGGTGTAATCCTTGGTAGATGAAAATTAGTTCAAAAAGTGTTGGGGTTTACAAGGCTCTTTTGGGCCTTTATCTGAATAAAATTTACAAGGAAGGTTGGCATCTTCGAACCATTGAACCATTGCTTCAGTTCACAGCCTTGGTTCAATCGGTAGTTCAATTGCTTCAATTCATAGCCTTGGTTCAATCTATACGTCAATCAGCCTTGGTTCATGCCTTAGTTCATCACTTCAAGTCCATTGCTTCAAATTCAAGCCTAGGTTCAATCTTCAAGTTCATCACTTTGGTTTAACAAAGAGTTCAATGATCTTGGCTCAACAGTCACTTGAATTGTTAAACCGTTGAACTGTTGAATCGGTTTAATGGGTTGGTTAAACATGTTGGTTCAATGCCTTGGCACTTTGGATTAACACTTTAGTGGGTTCAAATAAATGATTCATCATTTGTTTCCAGTCTATAGTCCTTTGGCAAGTTCATCGGTGTGCAACATTAAACTGTTGAAATAGTTCAATCACTTGGTTTAATGCCTCCAATTCAACGCACAAGTCCAACAGCTGAGGCGAGTGAGAAGAGTTAAAAGGCTTAGTTCAATGGGCTTAGCACACAAATTTGAACTGTTGAACTGGTTCAAGTGAATGGTTTAATGGATTAGTTCAAGTGAATGATTCAATAAGAAGATCCATCAAATAGTTTAGAGGGGCTCAGTGCATAGCATTGAACTACTTTTGGTTCAACCAATTAATTCAATGGCTTGGTTCAACTATTTTAGTTCAAGTGGCATTCAGTTTAAAGCAAACAGTTCAATCGGATCGATGCGCATTCTTGAACCATTGAACCGTTGAACCAAAATTTTGGTTCAATAGGTTGGTTCAATGGCTTGGTCTAAGGGTGTGCCCTACAGTCGGAGGGCAGTTCAAAGTCCAGAAGACCTTATGGATGGAAGTTCAAAGTCTATAAGCCCTTAAAGAAGGTAGAGAGAGAGTTTTAAAGAGCTTGAAGAAAAGGAAAAAGAGCAACCAATTCCTACAAACTTTTGTCTATGGAAAAAAGGCCTAAAACAAAAGCCCACAAAGAAGAAAAGCTGGGGAAAAAGGCCTGATGAACTTTTCCAAGAATGGGGACGTCCTAAAAAGTGTCAAATTTTACACCAGGGAAGCTTGAGTGTGGAAAGCACCAAGTGGAAACTACGGAGGACTTCAACATGCTTTTTTAGGAGCAACAGAACATGCCATGTGTCCTCTATAGGGCTCAACAGAAGCTGATAGGTGGAAACATCCGTGGGTTTCACCTGTTGGCTTCAAAGAAGATTGTGGTGGGCCCAAATGAGTTGCTAGGAGCTATGCAGAGTGTGCGAAGTGTTAGCATCTACTAAGAACTAGAAAAGGGCCCAAAATTTTCTCTAAGGTAGGTAAAAGCTCTATGGAAGTGACCATGTGTCAACTTTTGCCTGACTCTTGAAAGGCCCTCTAATGTAAGTGGATGTTACCACATCCCATTATCATCTCAACAAAAGTTTCCATGCATCAATGACTATGTTTTGAAGTGTCTTCTAGGTGCCCAGGTAGCAGATTATGACACGTGTCAAAGGTAGATGCAGTCTCAGCAAAAGGGGTAAGGCAAGAAGCTGAAGGAAAGTCTAGGGGTGATGGGCTTGAGGATGTCAAATTCAAAGCAAAAAAATAGCCATTGGTTCTTTAAAAAATGCTTGCACACCAGCTATGGAATGAGCCCAAAGAATGCAGCGACCCACTAGAAGAATGCCCTTGAGGGCTGAAGGAGCAAAAAATGACAAAGGAGCCCAGAGAATAAAGAGCAAGTGGACGGTGTGGCTCATAAATTCAAATCTTGACAGTAGAATGGCCATCATAAATAAGCAAATGAAGCGATCCAAGTGATGCAGGAAGGTGTCAATTCAAGAAGTTATTTTAGTGGTTGACACAGTGCCTACCATGTGGTCATCAAAGAGGTACAAATAGTGATCAACGCGACTTGTTTTCCTTGATATGCATTTGTAGAGTAGGTGGACAGTGTGGCTCATAAATTCAAATCTTGATAGCAGAATGGCCATCACATAGAAGTAGATGAAGCAATCCAAGTGATGTAGGAAGGTGTTGATTCAAGAAGTTATTTTAGTGGTTGACACAATGCCTACCATGGGTCACTTGTAAAAAGGGTGCTGAAAGGCCTCTTTTCTTCCTCTATATATTGGAGACTTGTCATTGGAGAAATCATCTTCCACATTTATAAGGTGTAGCCCTAGAAAATTTTCACCTGAATCAATATATGCATTTTTTACCTCTATCCTGGTTAGATATCTTTGTGTATGTCTGAGTGTTAGTTTATGTTTAGTCATTGCTTTTGATACTTCCACAAGTTCAACACCAACATACCTGGTGTCTATAAGGTGCCATTTCTGCAACTAAAAAGGAGAGTTATATTTGGAAGTGAAGAAATAGAAGAATTTACTATACAGAGTGCCTTTCACAGGACCTTTGGTGAATCTATGTTTTCTATATTTTCCATTAAAGCCTCCCTGCCAAGCTTCTTGAAGCCTGGTCCTTTTGCTAGTTTGAAGTGTATGTATGTGTTTGTCTAATTTTAAGTGTGAGCGTGAGAAGGTCAATTTATTTTGGTGCATCACCTCCTTTATATTAGTTTGTTTTCTTGCAATCTTTCTCCTTTTCATCCCCCCCCATTATATATATATATATATATATATATATATATATATATATATATATATATATATATATATATATATTAGCACTTACTGGAACAAATCAGATGCATCAAAGGGAGCTAGCCCTTACCTAGAGATTCTCCCCTCCAGCTTTGTCAATCCCACAGGTGAGAGGGTAGTTTCCATTGTTGCGTGTGGAAGGCAGGAGCTCAACCTCCTTGCCCCAGGTTCAATCAACTGCATCAACAATTAATACAAGCTAAAGTAGAGGAGTGCCTCTATTATGTTGGAGTGATAAAAAATAATAAACTTATATTAATAATTTAGATGCAAGTGGAGGAAAAAAAAACTTGTATTAATAATTTAGATGAATTCTCTATTTTATTATAATGTTACAAGCACTATTGTATTTGGTCATGTATAAAAAAGTGTTCTTAAATATAAATTATCGTATACATGAAGGTTTATCCGAGTCAAAAATTCAAAATGTACAAATGTATTATGGTGAAGTTATTTACATAACTAAATCTAATTTGGAAGGAAAAACATGTGATAAAATATAATAAATCATCGTAATATATCTTGAGAGGATCATGATCTTACAAGCATTAATTAAGGTTTATGACATGATACAAAAATTAAATTCTAAAATTTATATAAATATTATACAATAAAAATGAATTATATTTATTATTTATGCTTAGAATGTTAATTAACAATTGGAATTTTTTGAAATATTATAGTGTGATGGCAGATGGCTCTTGAGGTGATGGCCTTGAAAAGGTTAATACTGTCAAGGAGAAGGAACTAAAAAGCTTTGGGTGGATCTTGTCTTAAGGATAAAGGATTCAAAAAAAGTTTATGTCAATATTTTTAGACCCATAATGAATTAAAATGAGGTGATATATGACATCTCAAATGCCATTATGAAAAGCAATAGAGCATTTTTTGATAATTCACTGCTAGCAAGATTTTATGGATCCAAACTTAGAATCAATTATTTTAGAGACAAGGTTGCCAATAAATAGAAAGCTATGGGCCATGTGGATGTGATGGACATGGAAAAAAAAAATTCTAATATACTTTTATTATTTGGATCACTGTGAGAAAGATTTTGAAAGAGGACCATGGTATTTTAAAAAATCTTTGTTATCTCTCAAGAAATGGAAGCCTGGACTGAATCTTCAATGTGACACCCCAATAGAGCTTCCCATATGGATTTCCCTTCCTGAACTACCACTATATTTTTGGAAATAAGAGTTTTTCCTTGGGATTGGTTAATCCATTGAGAAACAAATATCTATTGATTCATTCACCAAGTTAAAAACAAGAATAATTAAAGCAAGGATCAATGTGTATGTTCATACAAACAAACCGGTCCTCAAGAGCATACAACTTAAGTATAAATTTGCAAAATAAATAGATAATATTATTTATGAAAGGGATGACATCATTTTTAAAGGATTTGATTATATTGGTCATAAAACAATTCATTGTTTGGTTTCTCAAAAGATGGCCAAAAAAGTGATACCTACGAAGCCATATGGATTTTCAATGGAACAGAATGGGATCCCTCTACATAACTCCTCACCTATTTCAAATCTCTATCTTGAAGTTTCAAACCCTAAAATTAGGAAAACACACATTGGCCTTTAGGTTTTTAATAGGGATTAATGTTTAGAAATGAAGGAGTATCACAATTAGGAACCTTCATGTACCAACTCTAAATTTCAAGGACCCACTATCCCTGAAAGGAATGGAGGACTATTTTATTATATGATGTCGAGGTATGCCATTAAATATATGGACTCTAAGGTTCCTCCTCCTTTAGTGAATCAGAATCTATCAGGGTCTTTCAAGACTTCCTTTTTGGGGAAGAAAGATGAGTAACATCAAAATCTCAACTCTCAGATAGGATTTCCCCTAGGTCAAATTTTCTCAAGAAATGTTATTTCTCCTCAGAAGGTCCAAAGAAACCAAGATGCCTTAAATATAACCCCCACTTGAAGGGAAGATAATTAGATATAAGTCAAAAAAATTTAAAATGATAAGAATAATGTAGTTCTTGGTACTACTATAAGAGGAAGAAATAATTAGAATGGTAAGGAAATAGTCTCTAACAATATAAAAAGAAGTTAGTCCAGATAGCTAAGGATCCTAAGATAGTCGAAGCTTATGTAATTATGATGAATCTTAAATTAATGCTCAAAGACCTTTCTAGATTCTCTATTTTTTAATTCACATAATTGGAATCAAAGTTATAGAGACTTGTTAAATTTTCACTAATTGTTGACATGCCTTCCTATAATATAAAAGCTATTAAATTTAGTTGGTATTGATCTTTTGACAAATATTTGTCTAATTTATTCAGTGATCCTAATAATTAATGTTGGTTCATTAATTTAAAGCTTTTTTTTCATAATTTTGAATCTTTGTGTCATTACTCATCTCAAAAAATTGGTGGGATGTGCATTTATTTTATCCCTTGTGTGGGGGGTACTTTGTTGATGCACCTAAATGTATTGACAAGCTCACATAATGTTTAAGAAATGTTGACCAAATTTGACCTCGTAAGTCAAATTTGGGTCTCTATAGGTAAAAACTTCACTTTTATATGTTTTAGTGGGTATGACATCTTGTCATGGGGTGTATTGTAGTTCATTTGATGTTAATTAATGCTATATTATCCTTGGTCTTAGTCATATTAATCTATTTATCATTTTGGGTCACTTAGTGGACTTATAAGGGTATTAAATGAAAGTCTCATGGTTCCAAAGGTATCCAAGTTTAATTTTATCATTTAAAATTTACAATATGTTAGATTACCTATAATGAATTTCAATTCAATCAGAATCTTGTAGGCTATCTAACTAAAGATAAAGTAATCAACTAAAAAGGGTGAGTTTGTCACTTGTACAAGCCATGGGGAATGGTGACACATGAGAGAAGGTCATGGAATGCCTCTTAATCTTACTAAAAATTATATAAATTCTTTATAAGCTCTGTAAGTTCCATTTTTGATCCAAAACCATTCTACTCCTTTGCCTTTCAAGACATATAAAAGTGACCAACATGTTTATGCTTAATACATACATATAAAGAGGTTTCAAGTCAAATTATTTTTGGAGGTGATATTAAAATAAAATAACTCAATTTACGTAATATTATTTTTAATAATGGTTGATTGTGATTTATGAACCATCCTCATGAAGTTGATTGTGCTTTTTTGCTTGTTGTTTCATGCACCCTATAGATTTTGCTCCATTTTGGGCAAGTCCATACAAAAAAATTGCTGAAGTTAACTATATAGTATTTTGGATATCTTATAATATTATCTCCATGTTTGTTTTCATGTTTCATGGTTTTTGGATGATCAAATCATCTCACATTGTAGGAAGGTGCCACCATGTGTAGTCTCAGTCAGTTTTCCTAGTTTGTAAAATGTTTGGTTCTCATAAGAGGTCAAATAGGAATGTGATGTGATGTTTTCCATGCATAAATTACATATTTCTCATCCTAACTTAATTTTTTATCTCATAACATCATGCTTGGATCAAGTTTTTAGTCTTAATATGCTCACAGTTAACTCTTTGCTCAATTTCACTTGAAACCATGTTGAAGCACATGTGTAGAATATATTTATCTTGTATAAGGAGGTTTTTTGGAAGTATAATTATGTTTAACAAACTATAATATCAGGTACATCAATTACAATCCTTAACTTTCAAATAATAATAGACTGTGGTAGTCAAACTCAGTTACTCACACATTCTGCAATTGGTATGCACCTAAATGTGCCATGAAAGAAGAATGTCACATTGAAATGAAGTTTTGAATAATTGAAAATCCTCAAAATTTAAATGTATTTAATTTAAAAATTTTAATTATGTACATTATTTTTTTAAATTGACACTCATCTTCATTTCCCAAGCACACAATCTGCCTGCTACAACTCAATATTCATTTATAGGAGTCTCCTTGCTAATGTCATACTAAGATGGATAATTTGATAGTTTTACAAATAAATCAAAGTGATAAGGTGAATTTTAATAATTTTTTATGGTATATAAATTGTTCATAAACATAACTGTATTGCATACTATCATAGTCTACTTCTCTACCTGTATGTGATAATAACCACCTATAGGTGGGCCTAACAGAGGTATATAGGTCCTTGTATGGGAGGTTGGAGCATGAAAAAGTTTTATTTGGGATATTGGTAAGTTAAATTGAACATATCAGACCCATGAGATTTGATATTTTTGCAATCCAACTATGGATAACCTTCAAGAGGTCAAAAGACTAATTCAAGGAAGGTTTCCCAACAATGTGAAAATAGAGGTCCAGGGGTGTTTTGTGGATATATTACATGTTTGTAAAGGGTTTTATAGAATATATATAGGTTTAATTTATTACCTATATTATATATAATATATATTACAAATATGGTAGTAATAAATAATTGGAGGATAGATGTTGAAGGAATCAAAGTTGCCTACAAAAACATTGAAACCCTGCTTTTTTATCTATAGGTTTTGAGGTGAATGACAATTGACATGTTAAATAGAAAAAAAGGAAATTATCATGTTGTAATAGTTAAAATAATTGAATAATGTGAAAATTTTAATGAGGATAATTAAAATTATTTTGGTATATAGTATTTCAAGCCTCATGGACACATACATGTGTCTTATAGAAAAATGAGAACCTACAACTGAGTATGGAAATAGTGATCAAAGAGCAAGGTGTCTTGGTGTATTTTTATCCCATTAAAGATAATTCAGATTTTATATGTATTTAATTATTCATGGGATTTATTTAAAAACCATTAATAAACCCATTTAAAGCTAATATGCACCTATATGAGTTATTAAGGCAAGGTTTCAGAGTCAAGATAGGAAGGATTTATTTCATAAGCTCAAGGTACATGTAAAGAGTATAGAATGGGTTGGAATTATTAAAAAACCTATGAATTTTTTTTTAAAATACATTTTAACCTCCATTAACTCTTAATAATACAAAAAAATATTACACAGAATCCTTAAGACCCTATGAGCACCTATAGCCATTGTAGATGACTCTGACAAATAGTGAACAAGAAGGTAGGGTTCTTAGTGTGAAGATGGCATGAACATGAGATAACTTGATCCAATTAATTTTAATATTTTCTTGGTATGTATTAATATGGTTTTTTAACATCATTTTAGGGTCTAAATATTGTAAATAACACCTACAGGAGCTCTAAACAAGCAAAACTTAGTCAAGAGTTGAAACCCAATTTTGACTGAGCAAGGTGGATGGGTGGGTATATGAAGAATTGAAATGGTGAAACAAACATATGAGCACATATATAATGAAAATGGTAGTTCATATAGTATATTTACATGAGATAAAAAATAGAGGGAAGATATTTTCAAATGTAACCCATAGTCCACTTCGGAAAGCCTACACACAATCTACCTTCAAGGGGTTTATTTTAGGTTTTGGATGAGTTGAGGAGTCTATTAACCTAGCCAAAATATAAAAATTTGTACATATAAAATTTATGAATTTTAAAATATCCTAAATTAATCACAATTTTCTAAGTAAATAGGGGATTTCCCTCTATCTTGTCTCATATAAAGGGCACTCCCTTTGTGCATGAACTAGCAGTCTTGGAAAAGATGGGAAAGGAGATGAACCAAAAGTTTTTTTAACATTATATGAAGGTATGTTAATATTAATAACATAAAAAAAACATAATATACATTTTATATAGTTATTAATTCCAATAGGGTGACCTAGACCCTCAAACTTACAAATAGGCTTATTGAGCATGGTGAAGCCTAGATTCCAAATGAGAGACCAATGCCACTTCTAGCTATAGAAGTGAACCATAAAACATGAAAATAGGATTATTTATCATTGTTAATCCTATGTTAAAAATGATATAACTTGTATATAAATCATCAATAATCCTTTTTTGGGCTCACAGACAACATTAGGCCTATTAAAGTGAGGAATCAAGCTCAACGAGATAGTTTTGGATTCTCACATATCCTTTGAGGCTATCCATCGGAATATAATAAATTTAGGGATGCTGATGAATTTATTTAAATATTAATTTTTTTAATTTTTTGTAGTTTCAATGTCCCATTTTTATGAACAAACCTTAAGAGGGTAAACTAGGCCTAAACCCTCCTAAACCATTGCCAGCAACCAATTTGAGGAAATGAAGCTAGAGATGAATTATAATTTCATAGTTTGATCATTAAAGTTATTTTAAATTTCATATTACTCTCTTAAAATTCTCTCCACCCTTTTTCATTGTACTATATTGTATGGACATGGTATAAAATAGGGTAATTTTGACTATTTTGTGTGTTTTGTAGGTTCTAAAATGAGTTTAAATATGAAATAAAGTTTTGGGGGAATAATAAGACATAATATAAATCTATATTTAAATTTAATTACTTTTAAATACTGATAAATTCCTTAACCAACTACTTCATCTTAGCCAGTCAAAACTAGCATAGTGACCAAGCTAGTATAAGGATGAAAAACTTCAACTGAGTTGATTTTAAGGTGTACCTAATTCCTATAAGACAATATAAGTATTTAAAGGTGTAATATAATCCATACCATATATTTTAATGGAAAATTGATGCCTTTTTGAAGGCCAAGTGTGTAGGGTGTATGAAAGAAGACTTATTTTGACTGTAGATGGTGATAGCTCATTTTGGAAAGGTTACAGATGACCAAGACTATAAAAAATGAGTGTAAAGGAATGTATAAAATCATTAAATTTAATTAAAATCATAATACCTATCCATAATCAGTTTTTGGATGTTCAAATAGGTTCAAATCATGAAGGTAGTTTTTTGAGCCAAAATGAAAACTTTCATGGCACTTTACATGAGTTTAATGACTTAGAGAGCCACTTGTTACTTATAAACTTTCATTTTTCATCAAAAATAATATTCTCATGAAAAATTAACTCTTTTTATCATATTTACAAGTGTCCTTGTGACCTTTGAATTCTCTCTTCTCTCCCTCAAGTTCTATAAGAACTAGTCATTTTGGCCATTGTAACTTATACTCCGCTTGAGTATGGTGAAAACTTGATCATTTGCATACCATTTGATCAATAATAATACTATTTTTTACCTCTTCATGAGTATTAATAGTATTTTGTAATTGGATGATTTATCTTTTGTAGTGATAACTATGATTTCCTTAACATGTTGTCTCATTCTTTCATCCTATTTGTAGTTGGAAAGATTCTTCTTGTAGGGCATGTGAAGTGTTATAGGAAGTGTAAACGTTGAGTTAGTTAGTATATTTGATAGTTACATTAAAATACTCTTTTCTAGTCCTCCTAGCCTAAACATTCATCCCTAACCTCATAATGTACTATTAATGTGAGAAGATGCAGATTGGAGAAGTGTATGTTTGGTTAGTCGCTTGGTTTCATGTGTAACATGTAGTTTATTAGAAGTCATATACTTATTTAGTGTATCACTTCCCTTAGAATATTTTGTTTTAAGTTTTCTCTCTCCCTTCCCCCACTAAAATATTAGGTGTATTAGTGAACTAAATTGGTACATCAAGGGAGCTATCCCTATCTTGAGATTCACCTCATCTTTAGGCTACCCACAAGCTTAGAGGTGTTTCAATTATGAAAATTGGATGAGGAGAGCTTAGATATATCCTCAAAAGGTGAAAATCCAAGTGAAAATAAGAAACACTTCTCATTTTTAGATCCAAATAATCTATTACATGAGTTTTTGGTTGTGATAATCCTATTATAATTGGTGGAGTAACAGCCAAGATAAATGACTATTTCAAAAAATGAGCATGTAAATGGTTGGGAGGAACCATGGTCCCATATCTTTATGAAGATGAAATTAATATGAAGTAAGTCTAATAAATGATGTAGAAACCCTAAATTATAACCTTAATCTAGCATGAATATTTATAATGAAGAACTAAACTATAGTGATATGATAAAAAAATGATCAAAAGGGAGGGTAAGGAAAAAAGGTGTTTTTGATCTTCAAACTAGACATTATGATAAAGTTTAGATTTCATCCAGACATGCATTTAACTAATATATATCATCAAATTTCATAAGCACAAATCCTATTATATACCAGGAAAGGGTCTGAGGTAAAGTGACATAATGCGAATGAGAAACCAAATTTAATTTGAAGATTTACTTATACAAACAAATAACATTGGCACATCTATAAGAAAATCAAAGGAAATGAACTAAATATAGAATCCTTTAATCAACCTAGTGTAATCATAATTTAAATACTCTACATTTATATTAGCACACCTAGAATTTGTGAAAAACATTCAAGTCTAAACATGAAACCTAAAAACTAAAGAATCAACCATGATAGAAGATACAAAAACAAATATTACATAATATTTGTATAATTCCTTGCTTATACTACTTGCTCTAAGTTTAAAAAGTAATTTTTCCTCTAATAAATCCCCCATTTACAATTGGTAAGACCTCCTTTATATAGATAATTCATGAAATACGTTGTTCATTCCTTCTCGACATGCAACTAGATAAGTGCCAACATGCAATTGGACAAATATCATAGATAAATATCCCTTTACAGATACTTTAGAACCAATCTCATTGTTCCAACATGACTAACTAGAAGCTATATATATTCCATGTTTCTCCTACTTTTATAAAATAAAATATTCCCTTGAAATGATTTATAGTGTCTATTAATTTAAAACAAATACTGTATCAGCTCGATTAACCTTTTAAATATCTTTGTACTATAGCCTTCTCTTATTCTATTATAGGATATTCATTTTCATATTCACTAACTAGATTAAGTATAGGACATGTTTTTTCACATTTATGATATTTTTTGGTTTAGGAGTCCAATGTGTCATGTCAATCTATAAATGCCATGTCATTCTATCCATTTGATATTAAAATGTGGTTATTTCCCCTAGGACATGCATCAAGACCTCATAGGGTGTGTATATTTGAAAATTCCACCTAGGACTCACACCATCAGATCCTCATTTATGTGATATAATGTGAGCATGCCACATGGTAGATTCATGAGATTTCTAATCTCTTTTCATCATTTGGGTACCATCATGCCACATGGAAGGTTCTCACTCAATCTAAGCTCTATTAAAAAAGTCTAGCTTCATTCACACCATTGATATCTAGATGTATGATCAATGGTGAACCATTGATCTATTCCTTGATATATAAGCTTGAGTGTGGGCCATTGATCTACTAGATCATTAGCCAAGATCATGACACTTGTTATTCTAGGTTTTCTCCATTTAATAAAGTGTTCTTGGTGTAATTAAATGTAGGTTTTCCACTTGCAAACATTATGGGGTCATAGGGCTATTAACTTGTTGACATATTCAAAGGTATTATATATCATTGATCTATCATCTAGGCTCCTAAGATATTACCACTTGACACTCTTAGGTCACTTTATAGGTCCATTGACTTATGATTTCCATTATATATTTAGACTTCCCACTGAGATGGTGACATATGTCACCCTCATGATGATCTTAGAACCTTTTGAAATTTCAAACCCTCACTTTCTATTAGATCTTCGGTGCTCAAGTTAATGTGCACCATTGATCCAGTGTTTGACTTATATATTTACACTCCTTTCCTATGGGTTGTTGATATATTTTTAAACCCCCATTATATTTTCACCTATCACCTTTAGGTTCATTATTTTTGTAGGCATAAAATCTTAATTAATACTTGGGAAATATATAAATTCGTATCCTAAAGTTTTGTTGTATTAACAAATATAATTTAAAACTTAGTATAAATTTTGAGATAAGCTTGGATTATAATAAAATATCCCCCATTAACCATAAGACATAAAGGACTTAGTACAAATATTTTAGACTAAGGTCAAAGTTGTAGTAATAAATACGACTAGGACCTAGGCTAAAGTTTAAACAAAATTTACAATAAAATGATTCCTGTATAAATTTAAATAAAATGATACATGTAAATTTGAATCCTATTTTAAAATACCTTGGATAAAAGTACATTAGGCCCTAGATCTGGTCATTGTTCACCTAAATAGGATTCCATTAAGTTTGCAACATAGAAACACCAGCAATACCTATTAGCAAAAGTTAGAGAGAAAGTAACAAGGATTATAAAAATTGGGAAATAAGGCAAGGTGAGAGATAGGGGAGGATGTCTTTCAAATTTTAGATCCCACTTGGTTAGATATCTTAAATTTGAAAGTCATCTACACCTGATTCTCTTGGTTTTAAATTTTGGAGCATAAATTTGCATCATTTGAAATAAGTATTCCCATTTTTAGAACTTGGGGTATGTTGACCTCAACAAATGGTGGCATCTGGGAGAAACATACCAATATGTTAGAATTTAAAGACTCTATTTTATTCTAGTAATTAGGCCACCTAGTCTACATTATTAGATACCAATATTAGGATCAATTTATGATTAAAAAAAGTCATACAAATGCATAATTAGGATCAAACATCAAAACTTAGTCATGTTGTGTGTGTGCTTTGATTCCACTTAATATTTTAAATGGGATTTAGGGAACAACTTGTAAATTTATGGCCTTGACCATTAACATTGATTTATATTATATTAATAAATTCATTAAGAACCATGTTTTATACAAGGAAGGATTGGGAATTGCTCTCTTACTAGATAATCATCCATATCCCTGATAGATATGCCTTTGGTTCTACTCAATGCCTTACTCCACTACTAGCCAAATGTCCATAACCCTGATGGAGATTACCAAAATCACCTTTGCTTAGAAAGATCTTGAATTTTGTAATAAGGGTCTTATTTTTGTAATTTTCTAATCATTTTTGACTCTCTATCAAAGTTTGGGAACCAAGTTAGCTAGGGTTTGGTATTTGGTCAATTTTTTTATCTTCAGACAATCATCCTTGGTTTGAAACTTTTTTTGAGGTAATAATTTTTATTAAGTGAAAACATGATCATATTTCAATAATCCAAGATTTCATCTCACATGTGTAATCCTTGTTAGAATCAAGATTATATTATAAAAAGGATTAAAATCTCAAATAAAAATTAACCTATCCATTATTCTTTGATATTTTGTCCAAACTATAACATCAATATTACATATCAATAATCCATGATCTACCAATGTTGAGAAGTCATACTTGCATTTCTAAAATCTGAATTTATTGTGTAATTAGGTGAATTTTGAGCTGAGGTCTATCCAAAAAGACTTATTGAAAGTAAGGAACAAATCAAAAAAATAAAACACACCAAACATAAAGAAAAATAAATAGAAATCAAACAAATATTTACAATAACTACTTACAAATAAGCGACAAGAAAATAAACTAATCGAAAACCTATCTAAACTAACTCCACAAAAAAATTAACTTCGAGATCAAATAAAAAGTTATTTAAAATACTACAGAACATTGAAATATGATTGCTTCCATTCAATGGCCTCTTTTTATGGATAAGATAACTTATGTGTTCATGTCTTTTGTGTGATGTATCTTGATCTCCATTATCCAGTACTTAGATTGAAGATATGGATCCAAAACCCAATCATCTTCTTCTCAAATCCTTTTGTCTTACATTAGTATTTCTGATTCTCATTCATTCATAGAATTATAGTAACTTATATAATCATCATTAAATTATGTTAGATTATCTCACATTGTTAAACTGATTTCTTTATTAAGTTTGGCTTGAGGTGGAGATGGACTACAAATCTTTGTACCAAAATTTTCTAATTCATCATGAAAGGCTACTTCATCATGATTAAATAAGAGGGTATGAAATTAATTTGAAACCTTATAACTTAACTTAGTTTGATCACATGCTTTCAACCTTTTGATGGGGTTATATGGAAACACTTGATCTATTATACTTACTTCATATTCATCCTCTACAAAAAATGGCAGCTTTTCTACCCAATAAAGTCCCAAATAATCTTACTTTGGGATCTCCAAAATAACATTGGCATCTTGGAATACCTCAATTTGTTTGAAAAAACATTGGTATAAATGTTTCCACTAGTTAGCTTCTTTAGGGATATCCTTAATTCTAGCAATGACCTCATTTGAATTTTCCTCATAGCTATCTTCTAAAGAGAAGTCATCTTATATATGATCTTGTTCATATAACTACTCATCTTGAATAGTTATTCTTTCTTCTAGAGCATCTTTAGGTTAATTTTCTTCTTTGAATGGGAAATCAAAATTATCTACCATGAATGATTTAGATGTCCCTACAAATCTAGATGTCCCTGACATGTTGTATTGATTAAACATAGTTTTAGATGTATCCTTTTCATCTTGATATGATTCAAAACATTACAATGATTAGATAGATCTATATCACAAAGATTCATTTAATGTACATTCTTAGATGACCTATTATTTTAATTATCTTGAAACCTATTTGTATGTCTATTTAACCTTTGAGAATCATAGTTTCTATTGGAGTTTTCCAAAGTAATTCCCACCTAATTTTGAAACTAAAATAAATTAGTGCTTAGATTTTGAACAATCTTATGTGTGGATTCATTCTCATTCTTTGGTTCTTCTAAGCTATGAACTTGATTTTTATTACTAGTGGTTGGCATTAAATCACTTTATTCATGTGGATGAAATCTATTTATAACATTATTTAATAACCCTAAATTTTGGCTAGGATGGGCATGGATTAAGGTAAATTTGTTCAAGATTGGTGTTTGATTTAAGTCAAACACACTCTGATTAGAATTGTGAATGATATTTACTGCTAGTAAATTGTGGTTTACATTTGGGAAAGCATATTCAAGTTGACCTTGAGGCTACATTTGATCAATGATTATTACAACTTTAGCATAAGCCAATGCTAAGGTGTTTATGACTCCAACAGACCTTTTGAGAAACATAGAAGTCATGGGGTCCAAAGCATCCTTTTAAATATCTAAGGCTAAAACCTCATCAAGTCTGTAAGGAGATATGGTTCTACTAAACATATTCTAGAATCTAGAATTAAAGGCTCTTATGAGCTCATTGGGATCTCTTTTAACTATGGTGAATTGTTGGTATAAGACACAATGACTAATGATTTTGCAAAATTGGTCAATGAGGTAATCATTAAAGTTATTCCAATTGAAATTTTAGTTCTTGCGTAGGTTGAGGAACCATTCATATATAGCATTTTTGAAATTAAATGGAAAAAATATACATGCCACATCTTCATAAACTCCATTCATAAGTCTCATACCATCCTTAAAGATTTTAACATGTTTTTCAACTATGACAACATTAATAGGATTGAAAGAAGAAAAATACCTTTCAGTATTTCTTGGTAAGTCATGTACTTAGCTAGGCACATTCATAGAATATCCACCTAACCATGCCATACCTTGATGAGGATATTACTTATGGCAATTCCATCTTGAAAGCTTTTAACTCTATTTGAAATACAATGTGTAAGTCTTATCTTTACAAATAAAATTGATAAGACTTGCACATTAAGCAAATTTTGCATAAATATGTATAAAGAACGTCAAATAACATCAATATTCAACTAAATTAGCTCAAATATATGTACAAATATGTAAATATGAATGATTTTTAAATGTTCAATCTCAAATAAACTCAAATTTTCAAAAGATCTATCAATCTTTGAATAAAATCAGTATTACTAAGCTCAAATGGCTTGGGTTCATAGATATTAAGATATATTTACCAAAAGTGCTCATGGATCTTCAAAGAACATCTATATTTGTATAAATAAGCACAAAGACTAGTTTAAAATCATTAAGATCAATGATCTTTTCACAAATATGATAAAAAAACACAAATACATAAAGAATACATCAATCTTTGAATGTAATTCACTAAAATTAAAAAAGATACTTAAAATTCACAAAGATTTATCTAAGCCCTCATTCTAACACTAATTTCCCCCTTGTTGATGTACCTAAATGTATCAACAAGCTCCTATAGTGTTTAAAAAACACTTCTCAATTTTGGATATGAAGAATCTATTACATTATAACAAAGTTTATATTTCATCCAAATGTGCACTTAACCGATATATAGCATGAAATTTGATAAGCACATATCCTACTATATACTAGTTGAGGGTTTGAGGAAAAATGAGATAATGCAAATGAGAAACTAGATTAATTTCAAGATTTAATTCTACAAACAAATAACATTAACACATCTATAAACAAAGTAAATTAAATGAACTAAATCTATAATCCTTCAATCAACCTACCATAATCATAGGTTAACAACTATACATTAATATTATCACACCTAGAATTCGTGAAAACCATTCAAGTCTAAACATCAAACTAGAAAAATAAAGAAACAACCATGATAATAAACACACAAAAAAATATTGGACAAAATATATAGAATTCTTTACTTGTAATACTTTATCCAAGTTTACAAAGTAATTTTGGCTTTAATAACTCCCCTCTACTTTACAATTTGAAATACCTCCTTTTTATAGATAATTCATAAGATATGCTGGTCATTCCTTCTCGACATGCAACTAGACAAATGTCAACATACAACTATACAAATGTCATAGATAAGTATCCCTTTAAATATAATTCAGAACCAATCACACTATTCCAATATGACTAACCAAAAGCTATATATGTTCCATGTTTCTCCTAATTTTATAGAATAAAACATTCCCTTGAAATTATTTATAGGGTCTTTTGATTTAAAATAAAATATTTTATCAACTTGATTCACCTTTGAGATGGCTCTATAGCTATAGCCTTCTCTTATTCTCTTGTAGGATGTTTATTTTCATATTTGTTATCCAGATTAAGTCTAAGACACTTGTGTTCACATGTTTGATCTTTGTTGGTTCTAGATTCCAATGTGTCATGTCGATGTGGCAATTCCATGTCATTCTATCCATTTGATCCTAAAATGTGACCATTACCCCTAGGACACATGTTAACTCCTCATAGGGTTTATATCTTTGAAAATTTCATATAGGACTCACACTGTCAGATCCTTGTCTACATGATGTAATATGAGAATGCCACTTGGTAGTTCTACAGGTATTTTGAGCTCTTTTCATCACTTGGGTATCATCACTCCACATGGAAACTTCTCTTAATTTGATCTCTATTTTAAAAGTCTAGCTTCATTCATGTCATTGATTTCTAGATTCACAATCGATGATGAACCATCAATCTCTTCCTTTATATATAATATTGAGCATTGGCCATTGATCCACCAAATCATTAGTTGAGATTGTGATACTTTTTTTTTTAGGTTTGATATGTTTAATAAATTTCTCTTAGTTTAATTTAATGCGAGTGTGCCACTTGGTTGCTCATTGGGGTCACAGGTCTATTAAATTTTTTACACTATGGAAGGGCCCATAGATCATTGATCTATCATCTAGGATTTTGATATGTTTCCACTTAGAACTCTCATGTTGCTTCGTAGGTATATTTACTTATTCTTTCCATTAGATATTTAGACTACCCATAAATATGGTGACATATGTTACCTTTGCACTGATCTTATAACCCTTTGACATTTCAGAACCTTGCTCTCTATTGGATCTTCAGTGATCAAGTTAACACACACTATTTATCTAATGTTTGATATATTGACATATGATCCTTTCCCATAGGTTGATATATTCTTAATCCCCATGATGTCTCCACCTATTGCTTTTGTGTTTTTTCATTTCTATGGGCATAAAATCTTAGTTAATACTTAGGAAATATATAAATTCTTAGCCTAAAGTTTTGTTTTATTAACAAATACAATTTAAAACATAGTATATCTTTTAAGATAAGCTTATAATATAATAAAATATCCCCCATAAACCATAAGACATAAAGGACTTAGTATATATATTTTAGACTAAGGCCAAAGTTTTACTAATAAATATGACTAAGACCTAGGCTAATGTTTAAATGAAATATATAATAAAGTGCTTCTCGTGTAAATATAAATATAATGACCTATGTAAATTTTAATCCTATTTTAAAATACCTAGGATAAAAACACATTATGCCCTAGATTTGGTCATTATTCACCCAAATAGGATCCCATTAAGTCTACAACATAGAAAAACCAATAACAACTATTAGCAATACTTAGAGAGAAATTAACAAGGATTATGAAAAATGGGAAATAAGGCTAGGTGAGAGCCAAGGGTGGATGACTTTGTAATTTAAGATCCCACTTGGTAAGATATCTTCAATTTAAAAGTCATCTACACCTAATTCTCTTGGTTTACAATTCTAGAGCATAAATTTGGATGATTTGAAACAAGGGTCCCCATTTTTAGAACTGGGGGTATGTTAACCTCAATAGAATATAAATTTCAAATTTCTTAAAAGCATTTCAAGGATTGTGTGGTTTAAAATAATGGAAAATGTTGAGGCCTTCTATTCAAGTACTAATAATCCACAAAGGAGTTCTTGCATTCATCTAATTGAAGATTAGAAGGATATGTTTTTAGCACTATACATCCTAAAATATCTTTGATGAATTAGAGGTTAAATATATTAATTATTATTGTCACTTGGATTTTCACCCTTTGAGGAGATGTATCATCTCTCCTCACCCAAGTGGCATAATTGAAACACCTCTAGGCTATGGGTAGCCTAAGAATGAGGTGAATATCTAGATAATGTTAGCTCCCTTGATGTACCACTTTTATATCACTACCACACCTATGATTTCAAGGAAAAGGGAGAAAAGACTAAAAGTAAACTATTATAATCATAGGTGTGGTAGTGATAAGTAGATTAATTGACTGATAACTACACCAAGGGAGCTAACTACTAACCAACTGCATATCACACATGAGACCAAGAGACTAACCAGGCATACACTTCTCTAATCTGAATCTTCTCACATTAATATTTCATTATGAGCTTATGATGAATGTTTACACTATGAGGACTAGACAAGAGGCCTATAATGGCATTATTAAATAGACTAACTCTCTCAACCTTGACACTTTATATAACACTTCACATGACCTATAAGAATAAGCTTTCAAGATGAAATAGGTGAGATAATGAGATAACAATGTTAAAGAAATAATATTCATCACTAAGTAGTATCAATCATTCAAGTGAAAAAACTATGAACATAGAGGAGATAAAATTAGTAGTCTTTATTTTATCAATGGTATGCAAATGAATAGGGCTTCACCAAACTCAAAAGGAGCATTCATATAATAGCCAAAATGGCTATTTCCTATAGAAATTGAGAGAGAAAAGAAAAAATAAGCCCAAAGGTCATAATGACAAGTGTCAAACTAATAAAATTAGTTATAGGTGCATGAAAAGAGAATGTAGAACTGATCATGTAAATCTAGAAGAGACAAGTGAGACCCTAAGTCATAAAACTCTTGAAATGTGGTATGAAGTCTCTTATATTGATCTAATAAATTACCTTAATCATTTACCTCTTTTGGAACATCCCAAAACTAACTAGGTATAATTATAGTTATTAAAATAAGAGGGAAGGGTCTTAGAAATGATTCTCCATACATTGGTTACATTCTTAATCATCTTGATTCCTCTGAGAATGAGCCATCACTACCTGTATTCAGAGAAACTCCATTTTCTACACACCTTACACACTTGGCTTCCTAAATGAATTTATTTTATAATGAAAATACATACAAGGGTGTGAATGACACTTAGAAATACCCTCCATGTCCTTAGATTTTTTAGGTGTACATTAAAATACCATCCAATTCAAGTTTCCATACTTCTAACTGTCATGTTCACTATGCCAATTTTGACTAACTAAGATGACTTAATAGCTATTTTGGAGAATTAAATATACATGGTAGTTATCTTAAGTCTCAATATTCCTTCCCATGTAATTGGAATCTTCAAACTCCTTCTAGAACCTCCAAAAACATAAAAAATTATTGAGAAAACCTTGTTTTATACTCCATCCATACAATTGTGTATATTACAAAATGATGGGGATTATCTTGAGAGATTACCCTAAAACATAAAATAATAATTATTGAAGTAAAACTATTCCATTTAAATTCACTAACTACTTCATCTTCTCAAACTTGTCACTAGCAAGGGTTTTGGTGAGTTTAGGCCTATTTTACCCTCTTAAGTTTTATTCATAGAAATGGAATTTTGGAGATGTAAAAAAAATCCACAATATAAATGTACAAGACCCATTTCAAATTCTCAAAACTTCTTATATCCCTAGGCACAACCTCACATAAGATGTGAGCACTCAAAGTTAGGCTATTGAGCTTGTTTTCTCATTTACACAGGCCTAATGTTGTCCTTGAGCCAAAAGTGGCCTTCCTTGTGAATTATATGAGTTAAAAAATCTTTAACACATCTTTAATACCATAAAAACATGAAAATATACATTATAATTTTCACCTCATGTTATAATTTATTTTGACTTTTCATTTGGATTCTAGGCCTAACCATGCCTAACATGCCTATTTGCATATTTGAGGGTTTAGATTACCCTATTGAGTTTCATACTTATATGAGATAATTTAAATGTTTTTATATGTTTTTTTCAACTCTATACACCTATTTTCAATGTATATTCATCTCTTATCCCATCCCCTTGTCTCCTTTTCTTAAAGACTTCAGAATTTATGCATAAAGGGAGTGCCCTTTGTCTAAGATAAAATAGAGGGCACTTCCCTTATTTTCCTAGACCAAAAAAATGTTGGATGGGATTATAAAATACATAAATATTATTTTTATAAAAAAATGGGAATTTTATCACATCATTAGACCCCCCAAAAAAATTTAAACTTAAAACATACTTATCGAGTAGTTGATTGTCTACAGGGTTTAAGATATAGAATATATGATGCTTGTTTAAAACTACTTATATACTTGATTTATAATATAAATAGAATACAAATACTATAATTATATTTATTTAGGTATCAAAATATTTATTAATCATTCAAAAATTCCATGTACTTCCCCATACACCTTGCTTAGTCAAGATTGAGTGTCATTTCCTAACTATGTTTGCTTCAAGGTACCATAACTGTAGGTGGTCATGCATATTTTAGGATTTGAAAATATTGCATAAGATTCCTTTAATATTTCCAAGACTCATTTCATCTATTTTATTATTCATATCATAATTTGGGTTTGGATTGTTCTCAATACCACTCATGGGTAGTTTACTGTGTTTACTATGTTTCTCTCTCAAAGGTAACCCCTGTAAGTGGTCATGCATGGATGAACTTGCGTATGGTGTCTAGAGATACTATGAAGGTGTTTATAACCACACCAAATAATTTTAATACGAATATAATTCATTTACGTACCTTTCAACCATTTTGTTCTAGCTACTATCACTTCTTAGTTAGCTATAGGTGAGCAATTTTTGAATTAGGCACACCTGTAGGTGTATATGAGGCCTAAAACACATTATATCATCCTCTTTAAGTGACCCTTTAGATCATAAATACTATTTTAATTACATATAAACATTTTAATCATGGAAACATGCTCTAGTTTTTCAACCTTGAGTGGAGAGGTCTCTTAGGGTTTCAAACCTATAGATGTCATTGCCTGAGTTCAATGCATAAAAGTACAACTTTGGGCTTCTCTAACAAGAAAACCAGATGACCAAATCACTTCCTTATTTTTGAAAACTCGGATCCTATGATAGGGCTATAGGATGAGTGCACTAGGAGTGGTCAAAACTTAACATAGCATTTCCATGAGGCATATATAAAATGGATAAGTGCTCTAATTTTGACTTTTATGGAAAAGGTTGTTGAATTCCACAGTCATTGATTTTGGGAGTGACCTTCCACCTTTCCTACTAATCTATCACTTCAAAATATCCTACCATAATTTTATCAGCACATTAGGATAACAAGGATAATTTCACCACTTGTTTCAACACTTGAAAATGTCTCCTGAACTCTCTATGGTACCACATTATTCTGATGTATAGGTAATGGATGGTTTTATGATCAATATGCATGGTTTTTGAAATTTTATGAGTTTTAGACTCTTTAAAAATATTGTAAACATACCCTCTTCATCATGAATAAACTTTTTCAACTTATATACTTCCTTCCAACATGACATCCTCCATGATGGCACCTGTAGGTGCACTTTGAGTTATATGTAGACATAAAGATGAAATGATCCATGCCACAAAGAAAATAGCTTCATAGTCAATTTATCTCTCCCTAAAAGTATTTAAAATAAAAATCATGATATCTAAGATCTTGATACAAGTTCATACACCTTATTTTGATGTTTTCATTTCATGTAGGTACCTATAGTTGTGTATCTTTGTTATATGATTGTGTATGTGACTAAGGTACTAACACAACCCATTATTATTATATGTGAAGGTTATTACTTGATTATAATAATATGAGAGTATGTTAAACATCATGATACTTTCATTACACTTAAATTACTCATGTTAAATAGGTTCCATGCACATGATTCCCTATGACAGCAAGTGACAATGGATAAAGAGTTGACTTTGAGCATGGAAAGACTAAAATTTTGATCAAATCATGGTTTTTTGAGGTTAAACATGGAATTAAGTGATAATTATGGAATTTAAACATAGTAAACATCATATCCCATTCACATGAGACCCTTCCAAAGAATGAAGCATTTTGAAAACAAGGAAACCTAACTAAAACCTCATATGGTGGCACCTTCCTACAACATGAGATGGTTATCATATCAAAACACCACTAAAAACCAAACCAATAATGTATATCCTTTGAGTAGAGATCAAAAATCATTTAAAATCAACATTACTAATTGGATTGTATGGACATGTCCAAATTAGAGCAAAACCTATAGGGTGCAGGAAATACTGAGTAGAAAAACACAATCAACTTACTAGAGATGATTCATAAATCATGGTTGACCAATATTTTAAAAAACATTGTGAAAATTAATATACCTAAGTTTAATTTCATCTCCCAAAGAAATTTGACCTATAAATTCTTTAGCTGGGTGTACTAAGCACAAATATGTTGATTAGTTTTGTGTGTTAAGAAAGGAGATGGAGTAGAAAGGTTTTAGCTCAAAATTGGCCTTTCTAGAGTATGTAAATATTTTAAATGAGTTTTAATAATAATAAGAGTCATCTAAAAACCTTATACCATGTGTCACACTCCCTTATGGGTTGTACAAGTGCCAAACTCTTCCTTTTTCTAGGAAAGATGCTCTTTCTTCATAAGAACCTACCACTTTTCAATTAGAGACATTTGATTAAGGCATATAAGGACACATTAGGCCTGCCATAACATTTTTAAAAATTAAATTTTCTAAATGAGACATTAAAAATAATTTAATTCTCTTTTTTAACCCCCAAAATGACTCTTAAGACTAAAAAGATTATGGCCAAGGTTTGATACACATAAAATCACACCAAAAGAGCTATGTCATACTTCATTAAATTACAATAAGCCCATGAAACCATATAAATATATATTTTTTACCTATAAGGGTCCCAATTTGACTTACAAGGTTAAATTTGGTTAACAATTCTCTCATTGGGGGAAGTTGTGACATTGTTGCTATCACAAATTGGGCCAAGATGAAATGGGTTGAGGTTAGAGATGTTAAAATTGTGGATCTAGAAATTTTTTTCTTGTTATTATAATTGTCTTAAAATTCTCAATGAGGTTCCCTAGCTCATGGGAAAGGCATTCCTCATGCTTTAACATTGGAATCTCAACTAGTCTTCATTGAATTTCAAAATAGATAAGATTCCTCAGTGGATGGAACTTCCTAGTCTCCCTCTTTTTTGGGATGTCATAATCCTACAAATCATTTTTTAAATTATTGGTATTCTAAAACTATTGATAAATTTAACATCTCTAGTAAAATAATGACCTTAGCAAGAATGTGTGTTAGTCAAGGCACACAATATATTTCCTACTTCAGTCTATCTTAGGTATTTTCTCAGCTCATGGAATAAAATTATTTAGTTTTACAAGGAAAAGGATATTTTTCCCATTTAAAATTTTATGGGACACTACAAAGACACTTTTTCAAACTCACAAGGAACTAATGATGGTGTCTGTAAATTGAAAGATCTAGGCAAGAATCAGGTTTCTTAGAAGAAAGAAGGGAATCCTTAAATCTCTTTACCATTGATCTCTTGGAAATAATTCATGGTCGAGATGATCACATTATATATTCAGATAATTTTTGGGTTCCTTATAGAAATTATTTTCTTGTTTTGATAGTTCTAAGACTTTATCTTTTTGTCTTTTCTTTTTTGGTTCTTGGTTCCTTGGTTACTCTTCTCTAGTTGGTTCTCTATAAGTCCTATGTTGGTCTTTCCATATTTTGGTCTCTTATAGTTTTTTATTTATTTATTATGGGGATATATAGTCCTCCTAATGTGCCTAGAGTGGTTTCAAAACTAGTTAAAGGTGGGTTTACTTAATATAAACAATTGGATATTTTTTCAAATCGCATTATATTCTAGACTATAATTTTAATTAACAATTAGAAATTTCCATTTATACATGTGTGACTATTCAATATTTATTTAGAATAAGTATGATGTTACTAGTGGATTAGAATTTTAATTGACAACTATATATTTTCATTCATATTGATTTCAATTTTCAATCTAAATACTAATAATAATGATGAAGCCAAAGAATAGTTTAAATATTATTTCCCTAAATCAAACTTTTTGATTTTTAATTATATGTTTCCATTCATATTAGTCTGAATATTGAATATAAATACAAATAATTATGCATTGCTAGTGGATTTGAATGTTAATTGAAAACTATAGATTTTCGTTCATATTGGTTTGAATTTCAAATATAAATATATACAATAATGAAAATGCTAGAGGATAAATTAATATAATTTTCTTAATTCAAATTTTTTTATTTCCATATAGATGTTTCCATTCATATTGGTTTGAATACTTAGCTAGTTTGAATATTAAATCCAAATGAATATAATTATGGAATAGCTATGGGCCTAAAATGTTAAATAAAAACTATAAAAAAACATCTTTATGGCAAAGCCTGGAATGTTAACTGACAACTAAATATTTCCATTCATATTAGTTTAAAATTTTAATCTAAATACATAAAATGATGATATTTCTAGTTGACACATTCAATATTTCTCATCTAATTCAATATTTGTGTTTAGATATTATTATTGATATGTTTGATTGCATCTTAATACACTAATGTTCCTTTGAATATTATTACTTTCCTGACTTGATATTTATATACTAATGTTCTTTTGAATACTATTACTTGTCTAATTAAAAAATATTTTGTATAAAAATATAATCATCACATTACTAGTGTCTGATTTGAATATTATTAAACTAAGTAAATATTTATCCATAGAGACTTATTTTTATGTTTGATTTGATCTTACTACACTGATTTTATTTTGAATACTTTTACTTTCCTAATTAAAAATTACTTTATTTAAAATATCATTCCAATTTTTTTGGATGTTAAGATATATAATCATCCTTAAATATACTTATTATTATGTTTGATTGGGTCTTGATACACTGATATTAAAACAAATTTATTTCTCTCAAACTTTTATATCTTGTTATAATTGTAATAACATTATTGGTATTAGGATTGGGAGTGATGTTTATAGTTCTAGAGATTACTGAATCTAGATAGTTAAGCATAAAACCTGATTTTTTGGATTCATGTTGGAGATACTTTTGTTGTGTGTTTATCCATAATTAGTTTAAGATTGAAAAAAATGATATTAAGTTATGGTTTACATATCTACACTCAAGAATGCGTCTTTCTTTTATTTTTAGTTTAATTAGATACAAAATGTCAAAATTGTTTTTACTTAGGGAATTTCACATTGTGAGATAGGTGGTATTTTCTTAGAATGAATAAATTAATTATTTTGATATTATACATTAAAATCATATGAATGATTTTGGACAAATAAAAACAAGTGCATGGAATGAAAAACATAATTTTAATAGATGACAAAACATGTTTTGATTGCAAAAAACAAGATTCCCTTTGATTTATATTACCTTCAAGTTGGAAATTTATGTCACCCTACATTTGAATATAAAAAAATTCACACACTTATGTACATGGCTAGATCACATGGGGTCCCACCCAAATATATGTCTCTCTTTGGAAATATATAAACAACACATTAATGACTTTGATTGACTTGTTTTGAATTTATTAAAGTAATCTTTATAAAAATATTAAATTGATTAGGTTATCTTGTGTTGCTTAGATTGTATTTATTATATAAAATTATTTCATTGTTTTCAATAAAATAACTTTTATAAAAGAACATTACAACAACATATTGCTTGATATTTTTCACAATATGTAAGGCCCCTATTTTGTATAGTTCTCATCTTTGATAATTAATGAGTATGATATTGTTTTTATTCATACTTTGATTATGGATTTATGTTATAAGCCACATATTGTTGAGGTATAAAAGGATTTTAAGAAGATTTATCATGTGTTGAGACCATAAGAAAGACCTATTATCAATAACTCCTTGATTTCTAACTTATGAAAGTATAATTCTTATAATTTCTTTATGTGATGTTTCTCAAATTTTATGTTTTGGTGGTGAAACTCATCTCCTCACCTTAAGATATGGAATCTTGAGTATACCAATGTATATAATGTTTAGTGGCTGATTGATAGATCTTTTTATTTAATTACATATGTCTTGATCCAAAAAAAGAGGTGAGTTAGTCTAAGAAGAAACTATATAATTCTAAAGAACTACTTGTGCCATTATGGATGTGGAAGATATCATATCTTAATGAGGCATGTGATGGTAAATTAAATTGGTTTGTGGATTCTAAGACTTATATATGTAGAAGTTGAGATTTCCACTAGGGGGACTTTTTCCAATTTGATACATTGAATACATGAGATTAAAAAGAGGAAGAGTTGGGTAGGAGAGATGAGCCTTTAGATTATTGGGGGATAGTTATTAGAGGTTTTTAAGTCAAAAGGTTGGATTATAAATAATTTTTGACAACCTATTTATTTAGATGAAATCATTTTTGTTTATATTCGTTTGATCTATTATTATATGATGAATAAGACAAATTGGTTAATTATGTCTATCTTCTTATCTTTTCCATGGATGTACATTGGTCACCATATATTTATTGCCTATTTGAGGGCCTTGTTGATGTTTAATATCTATATGTTTGACTATAATGCTACATATTTCTTATTAAAATGTGATATAGCTACAAAAGTAATATGGAGTGATCTTGTATGAGTAATATCTCTCATGGTGGTATATTTTTAAGGCCTCCCATGTGGGACATGGTGATAGATTACTTAATCATCCCATGGAGGCCATGGTGGTAAATTATTAAGCCCCCCCCCCCATGTAGGTCATGGTGGTAGATTGATATAACTATCCATGTATACAATATGGAAGTAACCAAGTGAGGTATCCTCATTCTATCCATTCTAACATCAAGCCTATTTTATGTGATTTCTTGATTGATATTTATATTTATGAAATTATTAACTTCATTTGAATGCTCACTTAAATGCTTATTTTATTTTACTTGGGACTAGGAGTCTCCTTGGGTAAGAATTGGGAATAGGATTATAGGTTTTTGCATGGTCATTCCCTTATATTATGACACCCTTGCTTTAGATACCCATACATGCTCAGGGTTGGGAGTCCCAAGCTTCTAGGTGCCTAGAGTAATAGATTAATGATGGAAATAGTTTAGGAGGTGATCCCACCTTCAAATGGCCTTAAGTTGTATTGTAATAGATAACGATCGTTTTTGAAGACTATTTGTTCTTTCATTATTTAATTAGTCCCAAATTTGTACCTCATTCTTATGTTATAGACATATGAAATATCATGCTTTAACTATGTTAATAGTATCTAGTCTGCTTGTAATAATCATGTGGAAGTTAATATTTTGTATAATGACTCAACTATGGGCAATGAATTCTACTTTTTAAATATTAAAACCTTTTTATAAACTAGGATGTAACCAACTAGTGTATATAATTTGAATGTAGATCATTTTGGAAAGGATTCATTATGTAAGGGAAATACCTTATGCTGAATGGATTCATTAATAAAATGGTTACATGTTTTACTTAAGTCTTTAATAGGATCTACCTATTGAATATGCATTATGTCTCTTCATAGATTATGTTATGATTTATCTTAAGGGATTAGACCCAACATTGTTTGGATGAGACTTAAGAAGAAATAGATTTGAGATTTTTATTGAGAATAATAATATAGCTTGACTATGTAACCTAAATAATGATGAAATTATAGTAAAAGATATGTCTTATGGAAGATTTATTTGATTAAATCACTTAAGTAAGCTATCTGATGTAGGATTTTATTGTAATGAAACAATATTTATGTAAGAGAATTATAGAATATATGGGATCCATAATTATATAAATAATAAGGCATGAAAACCTTTAAGTGTGACTGAGGTCACCCTGGCAAGGATTCATTAATAAACTAAGAGGATTATGAAGACAATTCTAGGATTTTATGTGTTTACTTTTCTTGTAAATTTATCGATTGATATCCTATATTTTGTATAACATAATGGGTATGTGTGATATTGCTATAAGTTTTATGTTATAAGGGATAAACTAGTCAAATCACAAAATTGAGTAGCTCCTTAAGAGATGTTTTACTAAGTTGATATTTTCTTATAATTATGATAATTGACTAAACCAAATGAAATATTTGTTTAATGTTGAGAAATTTATGTAGGCCTTGATACCTCTTATTGTTTATGTGAATGCAAGATTTTGTAGCTTAGTCAAGTTTTTTTGGGGGATATAGGCTTAGATTTGGGCATGATGATGTTATTATTCCATTAAAAGCTCCATTGATTCTTACCTAAGCCTATTTTCATTCATCAAATTGAATACTTTGTTTCATTTCATTTTTTCCTTAGTCAAATTTCTATGTCAACTAACTCTTTACATTTATTGATTATTTTAGCTATTTATCACTCTAGCTTTTTCCATCATATTTTGCCTTAGTTGATTTTTTATTTTTTAAATATTTACAAATTATGCCACATTGAATCATTATGATGGCTTAGGGATTCAATAGGGATATTAATACCCCAATGCTTCTAGGGTTCTATGATTCCACCAAGTGGTAGCGTCCTGAGGACTCAAAACATTAGGAGGATTACAAAGTTTCAAGGAAACCCTTAATGCCTCTAAGGATCCAAGATGATGCTAGGTAGAAGAATCCAAAAATTAATAATCTTGGGAATATTATACCCTTGAATTAGAACTAAACCCCTTAATGCCTATAGGGGACCTAGGAGCTGTGATGCCACCAAGTGACAATAACTTGGTACTCAAAATACCAAAAATATTAGATTTTAGAGTTGAGCTTAGGGACCCATGAACTTTCCACATGGCATGACCATGGCCTATAGTGATATTTAGCATGAAGTAAACCTAGAGGGGTGACATGGCACCTAATAGTGTTATTTTTGGATCAAGGCTAAAATTGATGGACAATTTTACTATTTGTCATGATAAACATGGGATTATGTTATCAAATTAATTATTTAGCATTCATGGATGAATATGAGAAATATTTGACCTCTTTGATAGTGACACATGAATTATTAATAATTATTTATTATTTAACAAGAAGAGTAGATAGGAACTTATAAATATGCATATGCTTCTTGGGTCTAATTGCACACAAGATGGTGGCCATCATGTCTATTTTAGTGAAACATGGGCATGACATTTTGGCATTCAAATCTAGTTAATACACTAAGATCTTTATATATTTAGTTTATACATTGTGGCTTTCTAGTTCCTATATGAGATATGATAATCATTTTGTTATGGTATAGAATGAGGTGAGGAATTTAACCACATTAGAATGATAGTCATATGGATGAGAATGAGCATCTTGTTCAACTAGGTCTTGTTTATATAGGACCGTAAATTATTTTAGCCATGAAATAGATGCATGATGTCCTACAAGAGAGATAAACAACAACACAACATGAGGCTAATAGTCACTCTCCACAACATTCTTAGGGTGATAAAATATTATTTGATAGAGAGGTATTTAGGTCCTTCTAATCAACATTGAGAGGGTGATAGAGGTGAGTTTCATCACCATGATGAGAATAAAGAGATACAAGACTTAGACTACCATATTAAGAAAACACTAGGAGATATAGTTAAGGAATTTGTTAGACTTCATCCTCCTGTTTTTGATGGTACTCAAGAGGGATTTATATTATAGGTTTGGTTAGCTAGTATGTGAGGATGTTTCACACTTTATCATTGTGATGCTAGTAGGAATTCCCATTTTTGAACCCATATACTTAGAGGCATAGCTAATATGTGGTGGGAAGGAGAGGATAAAAAGCTCCATTTAACACCTAATTCCATCATTTGCAATTTTTTTAAGGAAAAATTCAAAGTGTAATACATATCCCTTCATCATGTTTAGAAGAAGGTAGATGAATTTCATGAACTACAATAAGGGAGTGGCAAATTGGAATAATATGAGAGTTATTTTCTTGAATTAATAAGATATGTATAGGGGTGCAAAAATGAGACTATCTAGGTAAATAGGTTGATTAGAGGACTAAATTTAGAGTTGACTAGTGAAATATGCATTCTAGCTCCCACTACCTTAGCATCTATATTATAAAAGGCCTAATTATATGAGGAGTCTCTAGGGAAGACTCAAGATGCTCGAGAGAAAGTTTTGGGTAAGATGTAATCATAGTGTTATTGGAGGTCATAGGGTGCACAACCTACACATAAGGAAGGTTGGAGGCCAACCCAATCTATTTCTAGACCCAATAAACAATAACATAATAATAATCATTCTATCCATAACTATAATAGAGATAAGTATAACATATACCACTAGGGGTGAAGTGATGCTATATCTCAAGACCACTAGTAGACTAGATATAAATGGTCATAGTAATTAGTTTAAGTGAGACCATCAGGGTCAACATCATCAGTCGGTCAAACATCAACTAGAATTCCCTTATGGGGAGGCCAAAATAGAGGTGTGTGTTTTACTTATGGATATCTTGATCACTTTTCACATTATTTTCCTCTAGGACCATCAGCTATCAATAGGCATAAGACTTTGATGTGAGAGTAAATAGTGGGTGATTCAGGTTAAGGATATAAGATCTATGCAATACTGGATGACCACCAAGCTGAGCACCAAGTAATGTTCATTAATAACCTATGTATAATTGATGAAGTTTATATAATAGTATTGTTTGATTTTGGAGATTCAAACTCCTTTATTTATCCTTCTATCATGGACTGTTGTGGGTTGGTGGATATTAGGTAATAGAGGGCCAAGATGTCTATTAACTCCTTAGTGAAAAGTTGTGTTATACACCTTAGTGTATTTCATACCATAATTTATTTGAATATTATACCTTTAGGCACCTATAGGGTTGTCTTGGAAATGTATTAGATCATGGATCATAAAGCCAAGATGTATTTCCATGTCAAAGTTATTAAATGTATTAATGACCTTGACATCCCTAGGGTGATATATAGGGATAAAAGACCCATTTCCCTTTGCATGATTTCTACCATGAAGATCAAGAGGAGCATAAAAAAGTTTTTTCATATGGTTGTTATCATGTTGAATGATAGGATGGAGTAGTTAGATAAGGCTTCTCTAGATGACCATGTTATTATTTGAGATATCCCTAATGTGTTTCCAGATGTGTTGCCTAGTATTCCCCATTCAAGAGAGATTGATTTCCAAATTAACCTTTTACTAGGGGATGAACCCATATTGAAATCACCCTATTGGATGACCACTCCATAGTTATGTGAACTCAAGATGTAGCTTGAGAAACTTTAATACAAAGGCTTAGTTAATCTTAATGTGTCCTCATATGCAGTACCAATCATCTTCATAAAAAATAAGGATGGGTCCCTTCATTTATGCATTAATTATCACTAATTGAAAAAGGTAATGATTAATAACTATTATATTTTAACTAGGATTAATGACTTATTTGATCAAATTTGGGGAGCTAAGGAATTCTCCAAGATATAATTGAAATATAAATACCATAAATTGCATATTATAGAGGTATATATTCATAAAATCATGTTCTAAACATGGTATAAGCATTATGAGTTTATGTTTATATCATTTGGTTTGACTAATACCATAGTAGTGTTCATGAGACTCATGAATAGAGTGTTTCTAACTTATACCATTTCATGTTAATATTTCTTGATGCATCTTGATTTATTCATGAAATGAGGAAGAACATGAGTATCATTTAAGACAAGTCATATAGGTTTTATGGGAGAACCAGTTGTTTGGAAACTTGGAGAAGTGTGTGTTTACTCAATCAAAAGTATAATACCTCATGAAAATTGTCTTTGGGGATGGTATTTTAGTATACCCATTTCTTATTTATGCCATTATGTAATTTTTAGTGCCCAAATTTTTTTTTGAGGTTCACTTCATGGGTTTGGTAGGCTATTATAGATGATTTGTAGAGAATATTTATCTCAATTTAAATACCATTAATTCACTTTCAAGGAAGGGAAATAATTTTGTGTGGTAAATAGAATGCAAGGAAGCCTTTTAGTTATTAAAAGATCAACTCACTAGTTCTCCTATTTTCGTTGTACCTAATCGTTTAGGAGAGTTTTTTGTTTTGATTAATGCATCAAAGGTAGGGTCAAGATCTATACTCATGAAAGAGGGTAGATTCATAGCATATGAATCTTATAAAATAAAATAATATTATTAAAAGTATCCCACACATAATATTTAATTTTTAGCTATCATTCATGCTTGTTTGATATGGTGACATTTCTTACTTGGTCACCACTTTATTCTAAAAATAGTCCAATTAAGTTTTAGCACCTATTAAGTAAACCTAACCTTAATTCACATCAAATTAAATATATATAGTAATTTATTGGATATGATTATGAGATTATATATATTAAAGGAAATTAAAACATGGTTTTTGATTCCTTGAGTATTAGGCATCATTAGTTAGTAGTGATAAGATTACATATTGACTTACAAAGCCAAATTTTGGAGCAGCTTCCTAAGGATAGCCTCTAAAAGAGAGTGTGATAAGTTTTGGATTTTGTATTGAATATAATAGGTATATTATAAGGCTAATATATTGATCCAGGTTACATTTTGCACCATAAAGGGAATATATATGTTCTTTAGTGGGTGGCTTGTGTGAGCTTGTATTATCTGAGTCACATAGAGATCCTTACCAAGTGCACCATAGGGTTAAAAATATGAATTCATAGTTCATTTAGGATTGTTTGAGGTGTGATATTGATAAGTTTTTATCTTGTTACCTATAATGCCATAAGGTCAAGGCCAAGCATCAACATCCGTCAATATTGCTATATCCTCATGAAATCCTAGAATATAAATGGGATACTATCACCATGGATTTAATTGTAGGTTTGTGTACATCATAAAATCATCATGATATGATGATGATAAATATTAATAATTTAACTAAAGCATCTCTCTTTTATCTAATGAATACAACCAATAATGTCATTGTTGTCAATTAGGAGTGTGCCCTTTAGAGAAAGTGTGTAGTTTCTCACTCCTTTTGAAACATGAAATATCTCCTAAGTGTGGGTGAATTTTGAAGGTATATAGTCTATATATATTTCTGGTTACCTTGGTTATTTCACTATAAATTACTCTTAAACCTAATATTTACTCATTCTAGCAATGGAAAGGGTGAAAAAGACACTATTTGTAATGTTATTGAAAGGGAAACTAGAAATGAAGGTGATCCACAAATGTTTTATGACTACTTATTATTTAAATGAACCCTCTTATAAAAGTGGTAAACTTTCACACAATATCTACACTCAGGAATGAATTATATAAAAGAGTTTTAGAAGGACTTGACAAAATTAGTGTATGAAAGGAAAAAATGTAAAGGAACTGAACTCACATCTAATGCTTGAACTAAAGATGATATAGATAGGTAATATGACCTATAAAAAAATAAAATGTCTCTTATTAAGTTACAATATATGGATTGCAACATAGGAAAACAAATTCTTCACTATATTATATCAATGGCAAACACATATACTTCACTTTAAAAACTAGAAAATGAAGGAACAAAACCTTCTTATTTATCTCAAAAGGTGAGTAAAAATTTTGGTAACCTTTTTTTACAACCAAAAAAAAAGATTGATATGATTAATTTAACAAGTAAAATTTAGGAAAAGAGAGATGGAAGGAAGACAAGAAGCCTCAAAATTAAGAAATGTCAATCCACTACGTCCTTTAAAATGCTATGTAGAATTTCCTTGATTATTTTTTCTCTCCTTGGGGAATATGTCATAGTGTCTAAATCCTTGCTCTAAAGCTCTATATTCTTGGTGAAGAAGTCATCTTCCTTGAACATAGGTATTCAATTCATATAACAAGTACTCACAAAATACTAAACTCATGCATGATTTATCTCTCTCTTGATAGGATTCCTAGAAGACTCTCCAAGCCAAGATTGACATATTCCTAAAAAATGGTGTAGGAAGGAAGAAGAGTTATTTTGGAGTTTGGAGACCTTTTAAAACTTGATAACATTATTAAAACCCATTTCATGACTTTTTAAAAGTCTAAATTTGGCATACCATTTCATGGATCATCTTTCTAAGGCATATTAGGAGCTATTATGAATTGATTTAGTCTTTTAGCCCCTCAAATATCTTATTATTCACCAAATCATAGAAGGGAAAATGTTATTTTTACTATAAATCTACAAATTTATTCCATGGATGGATATTTAACATCATATCAAACCTATAACAAGTTAATTTGATCCATAAAACACTTAATAGGACCTAGTTTTACACCAAAACCATGCATTTATTCTCAATTCATTGTAGCCTAGTTTTAACAAAGCTCATTATCTAAGAGAATTTGGAGATGATGAGGAGAAATTGAGAACTCTTATAGATAACCTTTATCACCTTAAATATCTACACAAAATTTTATAACCTAAAATTGAGTGTGTCTTTTTTAGCACATTCTTTCAGTCAAATTAGGCCTGATTAGCCATCCTAGACCTAAAAGGTGAATATCTTGCTCCTGAGACACCCACACATGTGAAAATACAAAAAAAAAAAAAAATCACTTTACCCATCTTGTCATCATTCCCCATGTCAAATTTGGTGGTTTATAATAGTGTGGAAGTACAAAAACCTTGAAACAACCATTGACAAGCTTACCTTTATGAAAAGTTTTATGAATGGCCTTAAATATTTAAATGGTTTGGGAAATTATGAGTTATTTAATTTTTATTTTTAATCTTGGACAGGTAAAACAATTCTTTATCTACCTTCTCCATTTATTGGCATCATTTCACACTCTTTAGAACCCCTATTTTAGCTCAAAACCATGAAAAAGTATAGTTTTTGTATTATTTTGTACATGTAAAGGTATAAAAATAATACATGTGGATGATCCTATTAGAGTACAATAAAAAATATTAAAGTTTTAAGGAGAAAATTGGGACATCTGAGGTGGTTTCCAAGTCCATCTATGCAAACTAGGCATAATTGGGGTTTTAGGTTGGTTTAAGACCTTGATAAAGTCTTAGCGATTGTTCATAAAGAAAAATCATCCAAATGACATCATAATTCTAAAATATTATTTTTATTTGTCATTTATGGCACCTTAAAACACCATTTCATCCCATGAAAAGTATGAGAGATGTTACAAGCATCTAAAGTTTCTCTTCAGGTGATTGTCTTATCTTTCTTTGAGCATGAGAGGTGTCAGAAAGGGGTCTTGGGTCTGAGCTATCATTACCAATGATGGGATAAGATCATACACCTTAAAATAAATCTCCTCCATGTTTCTAATTTATTTTTAATATCCCAAACTTTCTCTATTTTCATTTTGTACACTATTTAGGGTACTTGAGTTTTAAGACTACTTCTTTGTTAGCCTATAAGGGCACTTAGACTAAGAAAATAAATATCTTGTAACCTAAGGTTGTATATAGGTAGTTAAAATTATTTTAAATGGCCTTATAATATATTCATGAGGTCTATAAAAAAAAAATTTGTGCTCTTGACCTTGAGTGACCCTCTAGGTCTCTTGAATGGACCCTACAATTGGAGTGGCCAAGGTCTGAGAAAAAATAATGAATATTTACACTAATTATATGAAATAAATAATAAAATTTAAAACCAAATCCTATAATTAACACAAAATTTACCAAATTTCATAACTTAATTGTATGTTTAGATGCCCCAAAACACGTTTTTTTCTAAAATAGTTAGTTGGCTACCTAGTTTTTAATGCTTCTTGGGTTTATGACCGAGTTTTGTTTATTTTCACCTAGTCATGATGGTATTATAATTAAAATTATTAATTTATAATTTATATTATTCCTCTAAAATTTTAATTTTCCTCCATTATTAATTTATCAATCCCATACACCCTATCACCACACCATCTCTTCTCATTGCTTACTAATTTGCACCCTACCAACACTGGCTATAGGTTTCAGTTAGATATTTAATGGGTATTTTGAATGTTTATATTTTTATTTAGGATATATTTTAACCTATTTATCTATCCCAAGTCATTTGGAACTATTTCACATTTTTTATTTTGATACATTAGTACTTTATGTTCATACTTTCAAGTTTTTGTCTCATATCCATACATAGCTTGTGTACTTTCCAATCAACTTGGAATCTTGTTGGAAAGTTTATCAATGAATATATACCTAAAAAATATTATTTAATTTAATTTAACATATCCCATTACCCTATGTCTTCTAATTTTTTAGTCCCTTGCAACTCCAAATCACTATTTACATCTTACATAGTCCAAGATTGTGTTATTTTGTACTCTTCCTCAAGAAGTCTAAGTTCCTCATGGGGTATGGGTATAGGGTAAATATCACCCTTTATTAGTTTCCAATGTATAATTTAACTGAATAATTCCATCTTATCACATTTATCTTTCCCTTATACTCATCTTAGCTTCCTAAGACATAACTTCAAACTTGATTAGTGTGCTCAAAGCATCTATACCAATTGACTTGGCTGAAGGTAAAAATTGAGAGGTTGGAAGTGTTTATAAGCTATAAACCAAAAATTAATTATAATTAATAAACCTCATTTAATTATTTAATGACCTTTAAGCATCACTCTTTTTATATCCACTTTAATTCACTTCTTGATCACATGACTGTGAGTGTTGATTCAACATTGTATGGACTGTGGTGAGGTATCCAATGCAATGTCTTTGAGATTTTTACATTTCACTAACTCTCCAAGAATATTTTTGTGATCTCCATGGTAGAATTTACAACATATAAGTGTATTAGGATTTATATTTCTTACTCTACTTGTACCTCCATTGGTCTAACTATCCAGGTCTACTAACACCTTGTTGTAGGTTTTTATTTATGGTATCTAGGCTTGTCCATTATAGTGGCCTACTTATATAAGGTCTCACTAAGAATTATGTGTCTTATTGATCTCTTTATGTCCTTGAGAAATCATCCTTGATAAAGTTCCCATATACTCATTTTAATAACTACATCAAAACCTCTCCTAAACTTCACCTAACTATCTGAGCAAAAATTAATGGCTATAGGTGTCTAATTGGACCTAATATAAGGTGAGATGCAGGGTTGTATAACCCCAAGATGTAATTTGTTGTTTTATGTCTTTCATAATTTGAAATTGAATCTAATCAACCCCTTCCTCTTACTAATTACCTCTGAATCAACCTTAACAAATGTTATCAAGAGGAAACAAAGTTATTTTATCTCTCTCAACCTAACTCCCAAGATTGAGCTTTCACTAAGATCGTATTAGTACTTCTTGACTTGTTGAATAGTAATTTAATTAGGATAATTAAACTTACAATGAGGTCGATATCCATGATCAATAAATATCATTTACATCTTGTACTATAATCTTGATTGTTATAAGTTCTTATTTGGCTCATTTAAAACATTTGAGAATAACCTATTATCTATTACATTTCTCATTCTTTAAGAATATTGCACTAAGTGACTTTAACTCCAATTAAACTCTAGAAACATGAAGCTAGTAATCAAACCCTACTAACACTATTCAGTTTGAGATAATTATAAGGAAGGTATATGGATTGAGAATGATCATGTGTTAATAAATATATTTTCTTAATGATCTTTCATGATTTGAAAGAGATGAATGAGCTTGAAGGATTTCATTTCATACTCTTTATGATTTCAATGTATGCTCAACATGGATTTATATCTCTTGGGTCATGTTAGATGAATTTGTAAAATTGAAACCTTTTTTAACACCCAATGAAGCTACTCACAATGCAAGCATGAACCATGCTTTCTATTGAATCTTTAATCTAAAAATCTGAAGGGTGATTCTCTTACCATTTGAAGATAATTCACATAAAATATCATGACGTACAATTCTTGAACTAAAGCTGATCTAGACACTTAATATGACCTATATAACTCCAAATATCTCTTATGAAGTTACAATAGCTTGATAGTAACATAGGAAAACAAATGCTTCACTAGATTATATCAATGGAAAACACATATACTTCACTCAAAAAACCAAAAAATGGAGGAACAAAAGCTTCGTATTTGTCTGAAAAGGTGAGTAAAAATTTTGGTAGCCTTTTTTCAAAACCAAAAGCAAAGACTGATACGATTAACTAAAAAACATGTACAATATAAGAGAAGCAAGAGGGAAGGGAGATAAGAAACCTCAAAACTAGGAAATGTCAATCCACTAGGTCCTTCAAAATGATACATAACATTTAATAGATTATCTCTTCTATCCTTGGGGAATATGTCATAGTCATTAATGGGTGATTAATTTAAAATCTTGAGGAAGTATTTCTCTTACATTGGTGGTGTTTGACCAATCATAGTACCCCAAGCTCTATATTCTTGGTGAATAAATCATATTCATTGAACATAGATATTAAATTCATAGAAAAAGTCCTCCAAAACTTCTAAACTCATGCATGACATAGCTACAACTTTATAGGACTCCTAGAAGACTCACCAAGCCAAGTTTGACTTGTTCCCCAAAGATGGCATAGAAAGGAGGAAGATTTCTTTTGGAGTTTAGAAACCTTTTCAAACTTTTTAACATTCTTTGAAACCCTTCATTACTTATTACAAGTCCAAATTTGGCATACCATTTCATGGATAATATTTTTAAGGACTATTAGGAGCTATTATGCATTGATTTAGTCTTTTGGCCCCATAAATATTTCATTCTTCACCAAGGCATAGAAGGTAAAAGGTAATTTTTACTCAAAGTCTTCAAGTTTCTTCCATGGATGGATATTCAAAAGCATAAAAGACATATAACAAGGAAATTTGATCCATAAAACACTCAAAAATACCTATTTTTACACACAAACCATGCATTTCTTTTAAATTCCTTGTATCCCTTTTTTAGCAAAGCTCCTTGTCTAAGAGAATCTAGAGATGATAATGATAAAATAAAAATTGTTATAGATACCCTATATCCACTTATGTCTCCACACAAAATTTGGTATCCTAAAACTAATTATAAGTGTATTTTATAGGACATTCTTTGACTCAAATTAGGCCTAATTAGCCCTCCTAGGCCTAGAATGTGAAGATCTTGCTCCTGAGACCCTCCACGTGTGTGACAATCTAAAAAAATGTTTGATTCACTTCACCCATGATATCACCATTCCCCATGTAAAATTTGGTGGTATAAAACATTTTGGAGGTATAATAACCTTTAAATGGCCATTGGTAAGCTTGCATTTTTGAAAAATTATCTAACCTAAATGATCTGAATGGTTACAAAACTTATGAGTGATTTCTTATATATTTTTAAGCTTAGATAAGTTAAAAAATTATTAATATACCATATAAATTTATTTTCATAATTTCACACTCTTTATAAAATCTTAATCCACTCATTACCAACAACTTTACCAAATTTTAGAACTTGATTATACCTCCAGATGTCCCAAAACTGATTTTTTTTTCTAAAACTAGTTAGTTAACTACCTGGTTTTTTATGGTTCTTGAGTATATGACTAAGTTTTTTTTTTTCACCTAGTCATGATTGTATGATAATTATAATAAGTCATTTATAATTTATAGTATTCCTCTGACATTTTCCTTTCCATCCATTACTCATTTCTTCATCCCATACAACCTATCACAACACCACTCTTCTCATTGCTTATTAATTTACACCCTACCAACACTAGTTCTAGGTGTTTATTAGACATTAAAGGTGTATTTTGATTTTTTAATTTTTAATTTAGGTTATAATTTTACCTATTTATCTCTCCCAAGTCACTGGTAACTATCTCACACTTCTTCTTTTGATACATTAGCACTTTAAGTTCATACTCTCAAGTCTGTTGTCTCCTATCTGTACACAACTTGTGTACCTTCCAATCAACTTCGAATCTTGTTTTCATGTTTATCAATAATACCTCATGGAAATATTATTTAATTTACTTAACTATCTCCCATTACCCTATTTATTTTAAAGTTTAAATCCCTTCCAACTCCAAAGCACTGTTTACTTCTTACACAATCCAAGACAATGTTATTTGATACTCTACGTCAAGAAGTTTTAGTTACTCATAGGGTATGGATATAGGGTCAAGAAAATAATTTATTATTTTATAATTTATAATTTAACTAAAAAATTCTTAATTACCACCTTTAAATTTCCCTTATACTCATATTAGCTTCCTAAGACATAGCTTCAAACTTGCTTAGTGTGCTCAAAGCATGTCTACCAATTGACTTGGTTCTAGGTGAAAATTAAGATATTGGAAGTGTTCCTAAGATTTAAACAAACCATTTATTATAATTTTTAAACCTCATTCCATTATTTAATTACTTTTAATTATCATTCCTTTCATATCCACTTTAATTCACTTCTTGATCATATGACTGTGAGCATTGACTGAACATTGTATAAACTATGGTGAGGTATCCAATGCAATATCTGTAATATTTGTTCATGTAATTAAATATATAATAATATTTTAATTATCTCCATGGTAGCATGTATAACACATAAGTGTCTTATTATTTATCCTTATTACTTACTCTGCTTGTACCTCCATTGGTCTAACTATCTACATCTACTTAGACCTTGATGTAGGTTGTTATTTATGGTATCTAGGCATATCCATTATAGTGGCCTAGTTATACAACGTCTCATCAGGCATTAGGTTTATTATTGATATATTGATATCCTTGATCAAGAATCCTTGATAAATTTTCCATAAACTCCTACTAACTATATCAGAACCTCTCCTCAACTTCACCTCACTATCTGAGCCAAAATTAATGGCTATAGGTGTCTAAATGGACCTATTATAAGGTGAGATGAAAGGTTGTATGAACCCGATATGTAATTGGTTATTTTATTTCTTTCCTAATTTTAAATTGAATTTAATAAACCCCATCTTCTTACCAGTTACCTCTGAATCCACCTCAGAATTCCATGCTAGTTCAATTCTACTTCACTTGTTAGAGCCAAATAAGATGGTTGTAGGTGACTATTCGAGCCTTGAATGAGATAGTGTTATATAGTGACTTAGTGAAGATAATATATTTAATTTAAGATACCTTAATATCTACTCTAGGTTTCCTTGATTTTTCTTAACTCCATGACTAACATGACAACCCTATCATCCTTCTTCATATTAATATCATAATCTTATCTAATCTCAGCACTATTGTAGGTGATTATTGGGTTGAGTTTAAATATTAGAGAGAAGGTGAAACATTTAAACTCTTTCTATCATTAATTCATTTGGAGAGTGAATTCATATACCTAATATACCTATTAATTAATTTTAGTTTAATTGTTAACATCATCCCACTTTTTAAGTCAAATTTTTGATGGTTGTAAGTTGTGATCTACCACCAAATATGGAGTAAGATGCAAGGTTATTAAGATTATAATGTCATCAAACCTTTTTTGAAAAACTTATATACTTATCTTTATGATCTAAAATCTTGAATTCCATCCTCATATTAAACTCACTATTTGCAATAGACCTATGGTTGTAGGTCATCATTGTACCTTGTACAGATTGAGGAGGAGTTGAGAAGATGGTTTACAAGGTGTATAATGTCTTAATGCTCTGCTTACCCATTCTCTACTCCACTTTTATTGGAAAATCATGGTTTTATCTTTGATATTTATTGAGTTAAGGAGATATAAAAAGATGAAAATTACCTTAATTTCCACAAAACTACGTTAACAAATGCTAACAAGAGGAAACAAAGTTGTTTTATCTCTCTTAACCTAACGCCCAAGACTAAGTTTTCACTAGGATTGTATTAATCCTGCTTGAATTATTTAATAATCCTTTAATTAAGATCATTGAACTTATAATGAGGTGGATATCCATGATCAATCAAGATCATTTACATCTTATACTAGAACCTTGATTGTTGTAAGTGCTTATTTGGTTCATTGATATTATTTGAGAATAACCTATTGTGTATTACCTTTAAAATTATTAAATAAGCTTTCACTAAGTGACTTTAACTCTAATGAACCTATGGAAACATGAATATAATCATCAAACCCTGTTGAATCTCTTTAATTTGACACAACAGTAAGGAAGGTATATAGACTGAGAATGATCATGTGTTAAGAAAGAGATTTTATTGATGATATTTTATGATTTAAAAGAGATAATAGATCTTGGAGTAGTTAATTTCATACTCTTCATGTTGTCAATATATGATCAACATGGATTTTAATCTTTTAGGTCATGTTAGATGAATTTGTAAACTTGAAACCTTTTTGAACATCCCATGAAGTTGCTCATAATAAAAATATTAACCATGGTTTCCATTGAATATTGAATCTCAAAATATTAAGGGTGATTCTCTTAGAATTTTAATATAATTCCTAGTGTTTATTCAATAAAAACCTAAAACTCAGACCCTTGAGATGATATACATTTTGCACAAGTCTCCATGAGAATTAAATCATATGAATAAGGATGTATCTTTCAAACAAACCTATTAATTCCATGACTTTGGAGGATTTTTATATTATTTAATGAGTTTTGTAAACCTATGAGAGTGACCACCAAGAAGAGAAAACAAGATTTACATCATAATTCATTAAAGCAAATGTACACTAAGACCTTTTTCTTTGAAGTGAAACTTCCTCATAGAGATGAATTAGGTAATGGAACCACCATGAAATAGAGATCCAATATTTTTAGAAAACATAATCAAAATAATTCTTATCCATCATTTTCTAAGTTATATAAACATGTGTAAGAATAGACCCCTCATAGATGCATAGGCAATAGTGACTTTTTATCACTCTTAGTGATGGTTCATAAATAATATGACATAATTATGCAAAATAATTCCACAATTTTGAACTTGACTAGGAGCCCTAATGATTTCCAAAGTTTTAGCTCCTAAATCTCTCTCCTCTTTTTATACTAAGCATTTGAAAACTACCCTTCTAGATATACCAAGGAGTTTGATATAGGATAAAAGTAGGTGTTTCAATTTTTTCACCTATAACCTCCTAAAACAAATAAGGTCTCTGAGATGCTTTTCACATGAAAAAGCTCTAAAAACCTATATGGATCCAACAAAAAGGCCTATTTTGCACTAAAATAGAAAAAATTATTAAGGAGATCTTATCAAAAATATATAAAATTTGTTACTAAGTCTTTCAAATGTTTGATAAGTTACATCAATATTAAATTGAGATTCCTCTTAATTAGATACTATCAAACCCTTACAAAAACTTCATTGGAGGTCACAAAAAGGTCAAAATTACATGGAATTTATGTCATGAAGTTAGTCCAAAATGTGATCAACCTAATTATTCATATGGTAGGAATAAAATTAACTTGAAATGTTATATTAAACTCATCAAGGTAATTTAGACTCTTTTCACCACTGAAAATGGCTCAAAAAGGCCAAAAATGACTAGACAAACACAAGATAAATGAAGGAAAAAACCTCAACTCACTTAATCAATCTTAAGACATATTAATAAAGGATTCAAATTATTAATTTAAGGACTTTAAAAGAATATCATACATACCAATAAGACAAATTAACATGACATTCAAAGTTTTAGATGATAGGGGTGACATTTGGACCCGTGAGGTCAAAATTATCAACAAACACTTCTATGGTGAGAGTCGTCTTTGATGATATCATTCAGTTACACAGGATTCCATATAAGATCATATAAAATAGAGATTTAGTTTATAATTCACATTTATATATGTATTTATATAATTCATTAGGCATGTAGCTCAATTTCAGTACTTCCTATCAACCTGAGACAAATGAACAGACTGAGAGAGTCAATCAAATTATTTAGGCCAAGTTTTACATGTGTGTTATGGACTAGTAATCTCATTGGTATAATTATTTGTACCTTATTAAATTTTCCCTAAATAATAGATATCATAGTTCAATTAAGATGGCACCTTTCTAAGCATTACATGGTAGAGCCTTTATAACCCCACTAAGTTGGGATCAACTTGAGGATAAATTTGTGATTTGTCTTACTATTTTAGAAGACATGTAGAAATAGGTAGTTAATATTTGAAAACACCTTGAGATGTTTAAGGACTGATAAAATAAGTATGTTTATGTAAATAGGATTGATCAACATTTCAATGTTAGTGACAAGGTATTCTTTTGAGTTGGACCCAACAAGATCCCCATCTATTATGAAAAAAGTTTAAATTTGAAACCTCATTTTTTGGGTCCATTTGATATCTTGGAGACTGTTGGCCTAGTAACTTATTGAATGGCCTTAACACTAAGCCTATCTCATGTGCAAGGTTTATTTCATGTCTTAGTTTTACTTTAGTATGTACCTGGCATTACACATGTATTATATTGGATAGACTTTTAGGTCAAGACCAATGGATCTTTAGTTTTCACTCCCATGTGGATTATAGTGAAAATGACACTAACCCTTCAAAGTAGAGAGTTGGACTAGGTCAAGGTCCAATGGGATAAATATGATAAATAAAAAATTCCTTAGGAATATGTAGCAATTTTGAGGGTTTGTTACCCTCAACTCTTTCAATGACTTCTAAGTGGAAGTCTAAATAAGGGGAAGGGGATCTAAGGCCCCTATTTTGTGTAGTGCTTATCTTTAATAATTGATGACTATAATATTATTACTATTAAGACTTTGATTAAGGATTTATGTTATTAGCCACATCCTGTTAAGGTATGTAAGGATTTTAAGGAGACTTATCATGTACTGATACCATGATAAATACCTATTATCAATCATGTCTTGATTATTTACTTAAGAAAGTATAATGCTTTTAGTTCATTTATGTGGTGTTGCATTATGGAATCTAATTATGTCCCTATGATATGTTGATTAAATTATGTTAAATCATTCCTCATTAATGGGTAAAATTGAAAAATACATGTGCATAATGATATGTGAATATATCTATGAGAATAAATATATTTGTTGGTATGTTCAGTGTTGGTAATTGACTGAGTGTTCCTATTTAGATTAAATTATATGATTTCGCCATTAGGTTAGAGTAATTTTATGTGTGCATTGCATGTGTAGGAACATGAAGGGCCAATGACTAAATAAACTATGATGAGAATGGTTATATCACTAAAAATCATAATTCAGACCTTAAACACTTATTACACTATCCCATTAGTTGATTGGATAAATGTGATTCATCCTCTCTTTTATACTTATTATGTTATATAGGTGGAAAAATTTAAAGTCTGGTTGGTGAATCTTGTTGTCTCCTTGACTTAAGATATAGTATCTTGAGTATACTAGCATCTATAATTTCTAATGGATAATTTTTAGATATTTATATTTAATTACATGTCTTGAGACAATAAAAAAGGCATGTTAGTCTAAGAATAAACCACATAAGTCTACATAGCAACCTTCACTATTATGGATGTGAAAAATAACTTCCTTTAATGAGTCACAAGTTGGTAGATTATAAAACATATATATGTATAAGTTGAGCTCTCCATTAGGTGGACTTTTGCCAATTTGATAGACTGAATAGGAGAGAGAGAGAGAGAGAGAGAGAGAGAGAGGAGAGAGAGAGAGAGAGAGAGAGAGAGAGAGAGAGAGAGAGAGAGAGAGAGAGAGAGAGAGATAGAGAGAGAGAGAGAGAGAGAGAGAGAGAGAGAGAGATAGAGACCAATGATTAGGAAGAGTTGAGTAGGAGAGATAAGCCTTTAGACTACTAGAGGATAGTGCCTAGTGGTGTTAAAGTCAAAATATTAGCTTTTGAATACTTTTTATAGCTTATATTCTTTTTATGAAATCATTTCTAATTCTATTTTATTTATTTGTCATTATATGATTAATAAGACCATTTGTTTTATTATGTTTGCCTTATTTTATTTCCTATGGATGTGCATTGGCTGCCATGTATTTCTTACCCATTTGAAGGCCTTGTGATGTTTTCTATCTCCTTGTTTGATTGGAATGTTTCATCTATCTTGTTGGGATGTGATATAGCTACAATGACAATATGAAGTGATATTTTATTAGTAATGTTTCTAATGGTGGTATATTATAAAGCCCTCCCATGTAGGGCATGGTGCAAGATTTTTTAATCCTGCCATGAAGGTCATGGTGATAGATTGTTAAACCCTTTATGTGGGGCATGGTGGTATATTGCTTGACCTTCCCATGACTACTAAATAGAAATAATCAAGTGAGGTATCTTCATTATATCCATTCTAACATAAATCATGTGTTATTATGTGATTTATTAATTGTTGGTTGTATTTATGAAATGGTTAGCTTCATTTGTATGCTCATTTAAAGGGTTTTTTATTTGTATTTGGGACTAGGAATATCCTTGGGTAATAGCTAGGAATGACACTATATTTTTATGCACAATCATTCACTCATGTTATGATACCCTTCATTTAAATACATATACATAACTTTATTATTATGTAGACATGCTCAAAGTTATAAGTATAGATATTAGGGGTGCTTATAAAAATGTCTTAATGATGGCAAAAGTTTATGAGGTGATCCAACCTTTAAATAACCTTTAACTATAGTGGAATAGAAAAGGACCATTGTTGAAGATTGGTTATTCTTCCATTATTAAATCAAGCCCAAAGTTTTGACTCATGTTTATGTTATAGATATATGGATTCTATTTGTTTTATTATGTTAATACTAGCCAATCTATTTGTATTGTTCTTCTGGAAGTTAATATTTTGTATAATGATCCAAATATGGGTGAGACGTTTTGTTATTTACCTATTGAAACCTTTTGCATAAATTAGGATGTAACCAGTTAGTGTGTATACTCTAAAAGTATATATTTTTAGAAAGGATTCATTAATGTAAGGGAAACTCTATGCTAAATGGATTTTTTAATAAAATGACAACATGGTTTACTTGAATCTTTGATAAGATCAACTTAATGAATATGAAATGTATTTCTTCACATATTTTGTTATGATCTATCTTAAGGGATTAAACCTAATATTTTTTAGATGGAACTTAAGAAGAAATAGTTGTGAGATTATTATTGGGAATAAAAATATAAATTTTTATATTACTTGAATAATTATGATATTATGGTAAAGGATATGTCTTCTAGAAGAGTTATTTGATTAAAGCACTTAAGTAAGCTATCTTTTCTAGGATTTTACTATAACAAGACAAAATTTATGAAAGAGAATTATAGTTGTGTTGGAATCCATTATTATATAAATAATAATGCATGAAAACCTTTATGTTTGATTGACGTCACCCTGGTAAGGATTCATTAATAAATGAATAGGATTTTGAAGACCATTCCATGATTTTGTGCTTTTAATTTTCTAGTAAATTTATCTATTGATCTCATATATTTGGTATAATGTAATGGGTGTATATAATTTTTATATTCTATGGGATATACCATTCAATTCACAAAATTAAGTGGCTCCTTAAGAGATGTTTCTATAAGTTGAGAATTTGTTATGATCATAATAATCAACTAAACCAATTGGAATATTATTCTAATGTTGATAAATTGATTTAGGCCTCGACACCTCATTTTTTATTTGTTTATGTGAAAGTAGGATTCTTTACTTTAGTCAATTTTTTTTGAGGTATGTAGGATTAACTTTAGATATGTTAATGGAAATATTCCATTACCAGGACATTTCTCCTTAGCTTAACATATCCACATTCATGATGTTTAATCTTGTATTTCATTTCATGTTTCCCTTAGTATAATTTCCATGTCAACTAACTCCTTGGATTTATTACTTGCTTTATCCTTTTATAAATTTGGATTTTTCCATCATATTTTAACTTAGATTTTTTTTTTTAAAAGTTGGCCAAATGATGCCACTTATCATCATTCCATAGCTTGGGGAGTCAACAGGGTTGTTAATCCCCTAATGCCTCTAGGGTTCTATGATGTTGCCAAGTGGTAGTATCTAAGGGAACAAAAACATTGAGAGGATTATAAAGTCTTAAAGAACCATTTAATGCCTTTGAGGTCCCAAGATAGTGTTAGGTGATAACATCTTATAATTTCAAAGCCTAGGAAGATTACACCCTTGAACTAGGGTGGAACCCCTTAATGTCTTTAGGGGTCCAAGGACCTATGATACAACTAAGTGGCAACATCCTAGTACTCAAAATCCTAAAAGGCTTGGATTTTAGAGTTGTGCTTAGGGGATTATGAACTTGTCTCATGGCATGACCATGACCTATGGTGAGTTTTGACATGAAGCAAACCTAAATAGGCCATGTGTCACCTAATGGTGTCAATATTAGATCAAGACTAAAATTTATGGCCAACTTAATGATTTGACATGATAAATGTGGGATTGTGATAGTGAATAGATTATTTAATACTCATGGCTAAATTTGGGAATTATTCAACCTATTATATAGTGACATGTAAATGATTAATAATTATTAAGTAGTTAACAAAAAGAGTAGATAGTCACTTATAAATATGTGTATGCCTATTATTATGCCCATTTTTCATCAAAATATAGGAACAACATAACCAAAAAATAGACAACCAAACATGAGACATAAGAAGATATAAGAATTCATGTCAATCCTATATTCATATTTTCAATTTCTTGTAACTACTATAAGAAATCAAAAATGCATCATATTTATGAATAATTATAAATCAGAAAAGATAGATCATAACTACACTTCTGACTGGGATACAATTATTAAGCAAGAGCATGATCGATATAGGGATCTACTAGACTTGATTATGGGATCACTTGTCATAACATATCATGATAGGAAGGGTCCCAAAGCCTATAGTCTATCACAATGGCACAAAAAACCTAATGGAGTCCTAAGGTTTAAAATGTTCAATCTATTCTAGTAACAAGAAAGTAAAATCTAATCTAGTTCACACCAAAGCTTATGGCATAAAGTGGGGGTTAGAAACAATAAAACAACTATACTAAGCTAAACATGTATTAAGTGACATATACTCACATCAATTTATATATAATATTGATACATGGAAGAAAAATATGAATGTATTATCTATCTACTCTTGCAAATGAGAAATAAAGATAAGAATACTTACCTTTGAAGATGAACCCATTGAGCCTCAATCTTTCCCTTGGCCAATGTTCTTTGCAAGATATTATTGTGGTGTGTAAGGATAACCAAGATAAATAAGCTCTAGGCTACACAACCTATCTAAGCATCCAAAATACTTCTCCATAAGATAAGGTCCATATCTTCAAAGAAAGTATGGAACCCTAATCTTTATAGCTCAAGTAGAATGTTTGATAATTAGATGTTAACTCACACTTATTTGCTGATAATTCTTCTTTTATAAAATGGTAGGAAATGACCTTGTATATATAGGTAGATATTTCCCTAGATCCTTCCAATAATATTGGTTGTATAATTTCAACCTATTCAAACAAGTGTGTTTTTGGGGAAAAATTACTAGGTCTATGTTAAGTCACATGAAAGCTTAACAAACCAAAAAAGTGAATATGGTACCCTTGAATTGTACTGGGTTCACCTAGTTGACTCAGTATACTTGATAGTCTAAAAGGATGTTAAGGAAATAAAAGGAGGAATGGAAAGAGGAAAATATTATAGAGGGTAGGCCTAAGAAGAATAAGCTTAGCATGGATGGTTTTAGGAGACAAGTGTATAGATGTCAAGTGGAAAAAGGGATAACAATCTTATGAAGCATTGATGGTCTACCCACCCCTTTTATAGTACACCCCTTAAGGCATGAACTTATATATATTGAGAATTAATAGGTTATTCCAAGATAAAAAGTATTAGTAATCAATAAAAGTTTGAAAATATTATGTGTATACATATGCCCCACTCGAAGCTCATCACGTGGCACGTAAGTGTAACATGGTATGGTGGTTTGAGATAAAACATGATAACACATAATGATGATGATAAGTAAAGTGTATAAATTAAAAAATAAGATAAATAAAATTATTGAATTAATACCTTTAACTTACCTTAATACTATAGATAAATAAGGAGCTGGCAAGAGATGCGTCTAATGTAAAAAACACTAGATGAACCTCTAAAAGTTAGTGCAAAAAATAGACAAAAAATAAAAAAAATTAGAAGATAGGAATATGTTAGTGGAAAATAATCTATATTTAATCATGAATCTAATTAATTTTATATTTTGTAAAATGGATGAGTAGAAATAAAGATAGAAGTAGAACAAGAAATCTGCAAGACAATAATTGAAAGATTTAAATTTTGAAAAGTGTTTTAAAATAGGGTAAAAGACAAATCATTTGTAATTTTGAATTTTAGAGAGAAAAGAGATATGTAGAGATAAACAAGCTAGGATGGTGAGGAGATGACATGCCAGGTGAGAAGGATCCCCAGAGGTGGCAACAGGTGCACTACAAGTATGCAACTAAGAATCTCATACTAGTTTTTGAAATTTGTACTAAATCAAGTGTGTTTTTAGTAATTTTGAACTTTAAGAATTTATAAATGTCAAAATGAAAAACAATTATATTCTATGGGTAGAAAATAAGATGGAAAATGGGTTTTAAAGTTTTAGGCAAAAAGTGATAAAAATGCACTTTTTTCAAAAAATGCAAGGGGTTGGTAGGAAAAATGCACTGGGTTGACCTAGTTGATCCAATAGCCTATAAAATAAGTAAAATACATAGTGACAAGCTAGTATGTATGGGTTGACCCTATATAATATATAGGTTAAAGGCCTAGTTTGGAGTTGTCAAGTGGTCTAAAAGGTTTAGAATGGAAACTCAACACTAGGGAGGGGAAGAGAAGGAGGTTGACTAAGATTTTTGAGTAAACTAGATGAAAACATAATAAAATTTTGGTCAAACTAGTTTGACAAAGGGATGGAATGATAATTAAAAGTGTGTAAAAAGATGAAAGAGGGATAAAATGGCCTAAAATTACCATGTAAGATCAAGAAGGACTGATAAGGCTAAAAGGGTAAGCTAAAGAGAATAAATTAACGTAATGTTAGGCTTGATTTTGATTTAAAATGTAAAAAGAGTGTATTATGACTCTACATGACATGGAGGAACTGATACATCCTTTGTTATTTCTTGGATGCAAGGATGATTAATATTTTGGAGACTTGTAGACATGGCATGATTACCAAACTTGTTAGATATCATATAGATATAGGGATAAACCAGGATCTATAGGTCTAGGTGGGATAGTAGAGATGTGTCGAATCCCCCTTAGTTTTGACTTGTTAGTCATGTTCCTTAGTTGTTGGGAATGATTGACTAACACCTTTAAATGGGAGGTGGATGGGGATATAGTAGAGGTGGCTATCATAATACAGGATGTCCATGCCATTTTGGGGCTACCTATAATAGGAACATAGGTAATCATAGGGATAATAGATAGTTTAGAGGAGGGAGAGCCTTATCCATGTGGGTTATAGGCTTAGAGAAAATATTACCAAGTAGGAGAGTGAGTATGTTTGATGTCTATACATCAAATATTTAAGATATATGTAATGATGTGATAGGAATTATGATAGAGTGGGTGCTATGTCACAAGTCAAATAGAAAGGTAACACTATTTTTGGTATCCTTAATTAGGGTGATCTTAGAGGAGAAAGTATTATATGACCTAGGCTTGATCATCTAGGTCTAGCTGATACATGATATGTATGAGATTTTATTTAGAGGGAAGAGGACCATGGGACCAATCATATTACCAACATCTTAGATAAATGAGAGGTTTATTATGTATACATTGGCTGAGTTTCCCCATATGATCATTAATAGGTCACCTTGGGTGTAGAGATGGAGAGAGGACCAAGTAGCATGAGTCATGCCCCACATGTTAGCAATGTAGTTAGTGAGACATGTATAAATTATGTGGTAACTATACAAGCACATAGTAGCTAAATGGGTGAGTTAGGACATAGTTGCACTAGTAATAAGGAGGATAGAGGTGATTGGACACTATTTCTAGTGGATAAAGTCACATCTAATGTCACAAATACTAGGGTAGATGGGCCTACCTCATATATTAGTACTAATATTTATGCTTGAGCATTGGGCTTAGCATATGAGGGAGCCATGAGGAAGGAGAGGACTAGGACCACTAGTAGTGAGGCTGACATTGAGCCCATGTCAAGAATAACCATATACTAGCTAGGCATGATGAAGATATAAGTATGAGGATAGGGATGAAATGGTAGAGATACTATATGTACCACTACTAGCTCCACATCAAGATGAGAAAAGACCATTGAGGACACATCAGTGATGGAGGTAGGATGTAGAGGAGACTTGAGACTATTACCATCCAAAATGATCCTATATGTGAGCTAGAGGAGATGATAGAAAACCACTGAGATGTAGGCTAAGATTAAAATGAGCCATGATAGATAGGTTTGAGTTGAGGAGGTGGCCTATAGAGGAGATGTTAGGAGGTTGTGTAGATGGAAAGACTACATTAGGTAGTTGCATAGATGGTGAGACTATAGTATCTGAGACATAGATAGGTAAAAATATATGGTTAAATTATTTCTTATATTTTATTTGGAAGAAAGATAGATATTATGAGATATGATAGTGATCTAATATCTATCTTGTGTGATTTTTTAAGTGTATGTGAGGATGAGGAGGGAAGATGGGGGATCCTAGTGAGGGGATCACTCCATGAAATCCTAGATGAGACTTTGCATCCATACAACCCCACAACATTAGAAGATTTGAGTGTGTCATCTACCCTAGCTTAGGTCAGTTGGTTCAGATTAGCTAGAGAGGTAGTGAGGAAAATACAAGTGTAGAGAGAAGATGTAGCCAATAGTAGTGATGGGTGCAAGGGAGCTACAAGCATGGTAAGCCTTAACAGATGAGAGAGCTACACATCTAGATATAGTAGCATAGATGATAGAGATCTAGACCTAGCTAGTGGAGTCACATATGTAGGAAGCACACTTACATGGATAGGTAGAGGGATTGAGCTCTCAAATGGAATCCTTATAGTGTACCATTCAAAGGAGTTAGATTAAGGCCTCAGTAGGCAACATGGTTAGGATATGAGATAGTTAGGATGGAACCCAATCATAGAGCTGGGGAATTGTAGATGGTTGCATTTGTTTTATATATATATCATGTTGTCATATTTATTTTTTGGATGTGTATGTTATCATCATGGTTGATTTTGGTTAATTATTATGGTTGAGATTGTGGATGCTTAGGATATATTTCTTTATAAAACATGTACTTAGCTTTGTTTTATATGATATAGTAAATATATTAGATGTGGTTTATTTTCTAGAAGTATTAAAAACACATGCATGGTTAAAAATAAATAGGCAAAAAGAACTTGGAAAAATATAATCAATCAAGAAAATGTACTGCACACTATTTCAAGCTAGGAAATATGTAATAACAAGAAATGACTAAGTATAAAGAACCAGTAAAAGGAAAACAAGATCGTAAATAATTTATTTATTTTTAAACTAATGTGAAAGATTTTTGCATCAAGTTAAAACAAGTAAAATCGTACTAATATCATGTTGGGAAGTATGGCAAACAAAGTAATAAAATTCAAGGTATGTAAAAAGGCACCTATAGTAATAAAAATTAATTAATTAAGTAAATCAATCATAATAAATCATGTTGGTAAGTATGAAAGTAAAATGAAATTATAAAATATTGTTCTTAAATTGGTCATAGTAAGTCAAGCTGAGAAGTATGAAAAATTCAAGAAATGGTTGAAATCTTACATGCACTCAAAAAATAAGAAGATAAAAAGCTGAAATAAAAATTGTGTAGCATAAAACATACTAAATCAAGATGGGAATCATGTAAAATGTCATGTAACTTCATAATCGATCGAATCTTATCTCAAATTTTACACATGTAATTTAGATGGTGACTTGGGTATTACAAAATTTTATGAGGAGGGTTGGGCCCTATCCACTATATTACACTACAACTTGATAAAAAGAATAGCACTAGGGTGAAGTAAACAAGAAAATTGGGTAATCAAGGATGTGGGTAATATGAAGGAAAAGATGGTAATTTGTGAGGATGGTTTGGTCTTATCTGTAGTCTTACAAATCAACTCATAAATGAAATCCCAAGGGGAGTGATCAGTAGACAAGATAATATTTCTCAAGAGGAAATATAAGTGAAATAAGGAGTGAAAAATGGAATGAAAAAATCAAAACTTAGGCATATTATGAGAATAACTTAAGAGGCAAGAGGCATACTAAGGACATGAGAAGACACTAAGTGATTAGTGGTCATCTATGTACAAAGTAAACCTATTCATTATAGACACAAAGATTTTTAGTAAAATAGGTGTGATACTAAGATCAACTCATGAAGGTAGGTTGGTAAAAGAAAATAAAAATGGACCTACCATCCCACAACATGTTCCCCACTCTTCAAGACCCATTATAGAGTTGTTAGTCTACTGTGAAGACTGGGTGCTTACGTGAGAAAGTAGGTAACATTAAAATATTTTTGTATTCTCCTCTTCTAATATACTCACCTACCATAACCCAAAGGAACTTGGATCTATCGTGAGTCCAACTATGGAGTTGTATCTTTGAATATAATAAGGATATGTGCTTTGAATCATGTCTTTTAGTGTGATTATACTTTTAAGAATAATTTTTCCTTTTGATATCATTGCCTTTTATTTAAATGGTTTGGATTTTAACTTTATAATTGAGGATTTTAAAGATTCTTTCTCCATGTGTACTTCAAATGACAAATCATGAGAGAGATAGTGATACAAATTAATGAGTTTTAGGCTAAGGCTAAAGGAAGCTAAGGAACCAAAGACAAAGACTAACTAGGAAAATTAGGCTTGACAATTAGCTAGCATGTGATCTAAAGTCTTAACCATGTATATGCTTAATTTGTAAAAAAGAAACAAGGGAAAAAGGAGATCCAAATTAGACTAGTAAAAGGAGATATTAATGAGATATATTGTTTGCTAACTAATCATATGGTAAAGGGAGATAGTAACCAAGGGGATGAGGGTAAGTATAACCAAATCACTATGACAAATTATCTATTAAAAAAAAGGATAAGAAAGAGAAACAATCATAAAGATACAAGAAGAGAGTTTTGAGAAAAATTATAAGAAACAAGGGGAAGAGAAATCAATGATAAAGAAGAGAATCATATGATAAATATAAAATATAAGAAAGATATAATACAATAAGTAAGAAATCATGATAGAAGATAAGCAAAAATTTGACACAATGTCAAATGATAAAATAAATAGAAACAATATTGGATCACATGTCCAATCCAATATAAATGTAAAATCACCATACATTTGCTTATAAATACTGGTAAATCTATCCACACACATTATCTAATACATCAAATAAGTCTATATGAAGTAGGATATGCACTAATACTAAAGTTTCATCAATCTTCAATGAATACTAGGTAAATACTTATTTTCTGATCTCATCAACTAAAAAAGTAAGAATTCTCAAAGGATCATGCCGAGGAAGAAATTTAGGCAAATACTAGTTAGGAGTATGCATGGGAATAGGATTTATGGGTGGAGAAGGAACCATTAGTGGAGAAGGATCCATGAGTGAATAATTCATGTGTGTAGAAGGATCCATAGGTGAGGGAAGGTCCACATGTGAAGGGATCACAGGTGGAGGCATAAAAGGTGGTGAAGGGACCATATGAGGTGATGGAACCATTAGAGTTGGAGCCATAGGATAATAAGGAGGATAATTCTTATGGGCATGACCTATGGTAGGAATATAAGAAGGTATAGGAATTGATATAAGGTGATCCTTGAGGTGTTGTTATAGGATGCAATAATGATCAGTGTGATGGGTGCTGTAGAGATGCCATAAATAATATACCTCACCATACTTGGGTAGATATTTAGTAAGTAATTTTGGGGGAGATATCACTTCATCTGATGATGGGGAAGAAGAATGCAAGGTATCAAGATATTTCCACAACTTATGACAATGGGTGGAAGAATGGCTATCTATCCAATAGAATCAACAAATATGTTTGTGAGTATTTTTAGTAGAAGTGCTCACAAAATAAGGTAAAACATGAGTGGAATAAGTTGAAGAACACTCATCAATAATTTGGTGGGTAGACGATCCATCTTAGGAAAATTAAATAAACCATCACCAAGGGAAGGTGATGACGAGGAAGGAATAAAACTAGGCTCAACAAAAGGAGAAATGAAATTAGAATTATGGGTAGGCTCTAAAATAATAATAGTGAGAATAGGATCAGATATATAAAGAGTGAGAAGAGGCTCAAATATTATATACTTTACTAATGGTAGAGAAATATCTACAAAATTTCTAAGGAGAGTTGCACTAATCTTATAGGTAAACTAGCTACAAGGGTTAAGGTACCTAGTAAAACAGTAAGGCCTAGTCATGATATGATCCATGAGCATAGTCCTATGTGTCTCCTCAAAAATTTGAGGTTTCAATTCCATCTCTACCCTATGATAGAGGGGGAAAATGAAAAAATCAAGAACTATAAGTGATGTAAAATAATGAGATGCATGAAAAGATTCAAGTAGAGAAGAATGATAATGAATAATCTTAGCATCACAGGCCTAAACAAGACCACATAATAATGGATCATCTAAGGAATAACCATCATCATAATCTGAGGTATGAATATTAATGACATAGGTAGGGATAACATTATAATATGATGAAACATGGTGAATAGAATGCCCAGTCTTGGTCAAGACTACAGGCATGTCATCACAAGGAGGTTTGCGAGAATAAGGCTATACGGAATCAAGAAGTTATGTGATGAGATGAAGTGAGAGATTAGAACTTTTTATCTTTAAGTTAATCTCATCAGTATCATAATCATCAAAGTCTAAAATATTAGGAGGAATATTACCAATGAGTTTGGGATTCCCATTATAATCATGGGTTAAATTATAAAGAAAGTTGAGACATTGAGATTCATGAAATGGAACACTTGGCAAAGGCTAAAGAGTAGTAGTATTGAATAAACCATAATATTTGAATTTTTAAAAGTATCAAGGGTTAGTATCACCTTAAATACTATAAATTGCTCCATTGTGATGTATTTTAACACATTGGTAGGTGGAGGAAGTGATATCTCTCATGCAGTGAGTCCACAGCCTACCAAACAAAATGTTATAGAAAGGGGGAAGTTAAGGATAATCACCTTCACATGGATACTAAAAAGTGGGATGGTAATGGGAAGCCACATATAGCCTAGAGGAGGAATTTTCCTTTTATCATATTCTTGGCATGTGATCCATGTAGACTTGAGATTGCATTTAGAATATGCAAGGGTCTTAAAAAATAAAGAAAAGTGACACATGTGCCAAAACCCTCATCAATCAAGGCATGTTTAACTTGGATATCACCTATTTGGATGCTAATTAATAAATGAGGATTATCTGCATGAATTAGAATCTCATCAAGAATCATAGAATCTATGGGAAATTTTAGAGAAAGAAAAGTGTCTATAGTTTCTTCAACATTGTTATAAAAGTTGGGGTTTTTATTGTTAAGTAATAAATGAGGACCCACAAAAGGTTTCGGTGGATTAAATTTATGCATTAATAAATCTTGTCTTTTATCTTTTTAAATATCCTCCTTGAAGTTACATGGAAAGAGAGTGCTGACATGATATTGTAATTTAGGAAAGAGAGAATTTGTAAAGACATGAAAAAGATTGTCATCTGCCATGTTATGTTCACATTTTTTTGATAAAATTTTCCATCTATTAAAAAAATATTGGGTATTTTTATTCTCATATTTTCAATTAGTGAAATGGGCCAAAGTGTTTTCAAGAAGATCATTAATTTGGAATTCTTGAACTAAAGCATTTACTAAGTCCTCCAAACTAGAAATGGAATGAGCTCTAAGTTGATTGTATCAATCCAAGGCATCACCCGTGAGAGTTTTGGATAAGATATTGGTAAGATAAAATTTATTTAATTTGACCCAATCCTTGTAAACCAAATGTTTTAAAGTGAAGGGTAGGATCAATTGACCCATTATAAGAAAATTTAGATATTATAACTCCTATATCAATGTTGGTAATTTGAGTAGTGAGAGGTTTATTTTGTAGATGCTTAATGGTTTTATTGACCAAAGGAGGTTGAGGAAATATATTTCCTTGAGAATATCAAAGAGGAGGAGGGACATTTTAGTTATGTGTGCCTCAATTCATTGGTTGTGGTTCATATTGAAGGTTAAGAAGATGGTTTTGCATTCTCATCATTTGATTTATGTTATGAGATTGAAAGGTATTCATTTGATTGAGAGTTTGTAAAAAATTTTGGTGTGTTTGATTAAAATTAGAAGCATTAAAATTGGTATTTGTGTTGATATTAGTGGCTTGAGTACCACTATTAGTGTTGATATGAGTTTGAGAAGAATTGTGAAAATTTGAGGCACTAGTGGCAAAATTTACTTGTGAAGTAAAAGATGGAATAATGAATGGTTGAGAGGAAGAATCACTAGAAGGATGATTTCCTTGGGTAGTAAACAATAAACTAGTAGAAGGACTAATTATAGTGGATCTTATGAGAGGCCCACTAGATGTATAACCCACCATGTTAGTTGAGATACTAAGCATGGAGGTAGAAGAGGTTAGAAAAGAAGAAGTCATGGCATAAGGAGTCTAAATTGAAGGAAAAGGTTGAGAACTAATGAAAGTGGTACCTATTAATCCTTGATTGAATATAGGATTAGGTGAATGAGGCTCTTCTATTTGACCACTAATCATGAGGTTATAAATGGTATAAGGATACTTTATTCTATGTTGAGGAAATTTAGAGATAAAGAAAAGAATTTGGGAGTATACTCTAACTCATGTTAGTCTTCTAATGATAAAAGAGGATTATGATGTGAAGAGGTATGAGGAGGGGTCCCATAGTTCATTGTGTAATTGGAAATATGAACATTTCTAAGATCTAAAATAGGAGCCTTACTCAATCTATGGGAGACCCTATTAGGATTGAAAAAGTTCGTCATGTCTATTGACTGCAACTCATTGTCATTATCCAATAGAAAGTACATGATAAAGGGAAAATAAGAGAGATGATAAAATAAAGGACAAAGAGGTGACTAGAATAGTGCAAGGTTGACTAGGTTGATCCAATATATAAATAAGGACTATAAAACTATACAGGGTCAATTGGGTCAATCTCATATAGTGTACAGAAGGAATAAAATCTACTAGGTTGATTAGGTCGATCCAATACAATACTTAGGGAATTTAAGAAGCCTAAAAATAGATTAAAAAATGAGATAAGATAACTTTTACATTAATTAAAAATATTAAATATTGAAAGGAAATATAAAATTACTTGGATTAATGCTGGCCAATCTAATTGAAACACAAAAAGTAAAATATTGCACTAAAACTAGCTAATGTAAGCTTTTACGCACACAATTAAAAAAAGAGAAAGAAAATAACTTGAAAAGTAAATCTAACTAATTGGTCAACCTGATTGTTAATTATATTATCAAGAATGATTTTAAACTTGATGGTAAGTTGTTTATAAGCAAGGTACTAAATAGAAATATAAGGATGGTTTCAATTATTTTGTGTTAAAAGGGATTATAGTGTAAATGATAGAGGCTTGGTATTAGGGCCTATCCCCTCACTTCACACACCAAAATGATAAGGGTGTTAGGTGCTTATCCAAAATTTACCATTAACCACACTTTATACTTTACCAAAGCATCAAGTTGGCTTCCTCCTTGGTGATGAAATCCAAGTAGGTTGGCCTAGGGTAGACAAAATTTTAAAGTGATTTTTTATGTTATGTGATTGGCCATTTGTGCATAAAATATACATAGTGAAACTAAGTGATAAATTAAAAATCCCTTAATTAAAATATGTAAACAATTCTAAACATGCAAGCAACAAGAAAACAAAGGTGTGACCTAATTACTAATAGATATAAAGTTAATTACAACTTTGAAACAAGGTATAGTGTTGACACTATATGAAAAAAATATAAAACAAGGTCGATAGGATCAAACCTATACTACAAAAGAAATGTCTAAAAATGAACTAGGTCAGTAGTGTCGATCTATTTATTTCAAATAACACAGAACACAAAACTGGGTTACCAGTGTTGATCTAGTTGATTGTGTAAGGGAGATTTTAAAGACTAAAAACTATGAAAGGAAAGATAGAAAAGAAAGAAATGAAGTAAAAAGGAACCTTGGTGGATTAGAGATGTAATAAAGGAAGATTGCTGATGAAGAACCTTGAGGTATGCTTAGGAAAACTACAAACTAGGTTGATAGAATCGATCAAGCTATATAGGAACCTACTAAAAAAGTGCTAAACTTGTAAAGTGTGCATTGGGTTGATATAGTAGGTTAAACTAAATGTCTAACATGCTAGAAACCTGTTGATGGCATAAAATTGCACTAGATCCTAGCCAATCAACAATGGGAAGTTTCAAGCTATGGGATGATGTGGCTTGAAACAACCTCCAGGTTTTAAAGAAGCTAGTCTCTTTTGTTTTATAGGTGTTAGGGAAAAGGGATAGGAGACTAAAAAGAAACACAAAATGTAGGAATTAAAACCTAACTATGGTGATACGCCTAAGCATAATCCTAATCCTAACCTAAGCACAGAGTGACTATTATAGGATTCCATTACATTTAAGAGCAAACAAGTGCATGATCAATGTAAAAGATTGGAATAACATAAATAGAGGCTCACAATAGGGGAATATTTTGTTGAGATAAAAGAATTGCCAACAAAGGCATAGTGTTCAATCTTCATAATAGAATCCTTCAATCACACAGGAGGCACAAAAGTCAAGCACAGTTATGTAGAAATTCAAACTCCAAAAAATGAGACAAAAGAAAATAACATTTCCAATCACAACACTAGAAAATCTACAGTATAAACTACTTTGCAATTGACATAGATAACATCAACAAAGGCATAATATTCAACCTTCTTATTCAATCTTCCAGTTATATAAAAGATGCAGAAACACACACAGTCATATAAAATTTTCAACTTAGGAAAATGGAACAAAAGCAAATGATATTATTGGTCAAAACTCTAAGAAATCTAAAACTATAGAATTCCCCCTCTTCATTTTTTCTTCTTATATAGCCTTAGATGTCTCCTTGCATCACTTTCTTTCCTGCACAATTCCACTTCATCCTTCACTCATAGGGGACAAAATAGATGGTGCATTCAATGCTTTGGGGGCTCCAAAAATCTACCTGATGAACTGTTCCATCTACTCAAATTAACTTTAGCCAATTTTCCCTCCATTTTGCTTTGCAGCAATAGATACATGGAATGCTTTGAAATGGGAGAGGACACTTAGCTGATTTCCTTAAAATCCTCATATTACTTAAGGGGCACCAAAAAATAACACTTGGTGCTTTCCACCAGATTCATTGAAGACACACGGCTCTCTCCGCTTTTCTTTGGTTGTGTTGTAGTATCACTCGAGACACATATCAGGCTCTTATGAATGGTGACACTTGGTAGCTTCCACAAGCTTTTGAAGTAACATCTGAGGCCCACCACAATCTTTATTCAACAATGAAACATGAAGATGATCTCTCAGTCATCAACATGTGGAGGCTTCCATGGCTTCAAGGAAGATACGTGGTGTCTTCCGCTACTTCAGTTAAGGGCATGTGATGGCTTCTACTTTTCCTAGGGATGGAGTAGAGAGGAATCGAAGAGTGGCATTTGGTAGCATCCACTGCTTTATAAAACTTAAATAAAATATAATGATGCCTTTCACTTTTGGACCAAAGTATCAAACCCAGACATTGAATCGAAGTCTTTCAGAATTAGACACGTGGTGACCTCTAGTATTCTTTGAAAAAGTAGTTCAGGGCCTTCCACTTCTGCCACCTAGTGCTTTCCACTTAGTTGCTATTAGGTACGTGGCATGATCCATAGTTCTCTAGAAAGTTACAAATAGGGGCTTCGAGGACACCAGCTGACCGACTCCGTGTGTCATAAAGTGACACTTAGAAGCTTTCACATGAATGCAATACTTAGGCAAAATAAAGTGAAGGAAATAAAAATGGAAATAAAGAGGACTTGCACTCAGATAGTGACACTTGGCAACCTCTACTACACTTTGACACTTGGGCAAAATGAACTGGCCCTCTGCTTCAAAATTATGATGCTTTGGCTGAGGTGCATAGGAACCAAAATTGTGGTGCTCAACTAAGAGTTTGAATGAATCATAGATTAAAATTTACTCTATAGCTATTGGTGACCATCAGGACTTTTGAACCTACTCAAAAATAAAACTCCACCTCCTACTATATCAAAATTGTGAAAATTACAGCTTCAAAAGGGTCGTCAACCAATGTTTAAAACACTTACAAAAGCAAAGCAGGAAAACAATGGAAAAACAATGCGAAGAAGGGAGACTATTTAACTATAATACATGAGAGACTCAAGTCAATTGAAATATTTTAAATAGATTCTGTTTACAAGAATCTCTTCAGGTTCTCCTTCCATCGACTCTAGCTCAAAATAATTCTCTTGCTTGCATGCACAAATTCCATATGGACCAGTCCATAGTGCTTCAAATTTGGTGTGTTGACCTGGCTTAGCGGCCCTTACATCCCATTTCAAGACAATTGATCCCACTTCAAAATTAGGATTTGAAGTCCTTTTATCAAAATATTTTTTAATCATTCCCTGATGTTTTATTAGCGAATTGTGAGCTATATCCCTCTTCTCTTGAACATCTAGAAGTTCTGTGAGTCTGACCTACATGGGGCCATTTTCTTCAATCTCAATTTGTTTGATCAGCTGGAGAGTAGGGATTTCCAAGCTTAGGGGAATCACGATAGACTTTCCATACACCAATTCATATGGAGACATTTTGATCACCTACTTGGGCATGATTCTATTAGCCCACAGTGCCAGATTAAGCACTTTATGCCAATCTTTGTGATGATCAGCACCTATCCTTTTGATGAGTCTTATCAAGTTCTTGTTGGTTGATTCTACAAGACCATTACCTTGAGGATAATAGTTAGATGAAGTTTTCAGATATAATCCATGTCTCAAGGCAAAGTTAGATACTTTAGACCCCAAGAATGCTTTAGCATTATCTAAAATGATGGTACGAGGTGCCCCAAAGTGAGTAGTGATATCCCCTATAAAATCTAGGATCACATTCTCTGTTGCTTCTTTAAGTGGGACTGCTTTGGTCCATCTGGTGAAATAGTCTATGGCAGTCAATATCCATTTGTGACCCATGTTGGACACTAGATTTATCATCCCAATGAAGTCAAGACCCCATTGAGTAAAAGGCTCATCCATGACTATAGGACTCAATGGCATGGTTGTGTTCCTCCGCATCCCCACATAATACTGGCAAGATTGACATTTTCTAACCAGCTAATAATAATCTACAAATAAATTAGGCTAGAAATATCCTAACTCACTTATCTTTATGTATGTGGTCTTTGCAAAAAAATATCCTCTTGATGTTCCATAATGCATTTCATTTAGTATCCTTTTGGCTTTAACCTGTTCTACACATCTTAACAATTTCCCATCATAATTTATCCTAAGAAGGACTTGTTCAATTAAGACAAAATGAACTCCCTGTATCCTATAATACCTCCTCTTGTTTCAAGGGAGTTCTCTTAGATAAACCCCATTTTTCATAAATTGAATCTTGTTCATGACCCAGGATTCCTGATCAATCTCTTATAACTTTAGCACTATCTCTAGCTCTCCTTCTAAATTTGCTCTCTCAGGCAATAGATTTTCAAGCTCTTGAGTTTTATATTGGCACAGTCCCCTACCTCTGACTAGCTTAGTGGGTTTGACCTCTACATCATATTCAAGGATCTTAGTGATCCAATTGGATCTTTTCTTAGTAATCTCCCCTTCCATGATGTATTCCCTGACACTTGGGTGAGCTATAAGTATCAAAATTTTGTTCCCTAATATCAGATGCCTAGATTTCTTGAAGGCTTTCACCATGGCATAGGCTTGTCTTTCCACCAAATTTTACCTAGTCTCATAATCTCATAGATTTCTTGAGAAAAAGGCTATTGGGTGTTCCCCCTCTAGCCTATCATTCTTTTGAGTTAGGACAGTAGCAATACTTGATTCCCCTCCACAGACATACATCACGAAGGGCTTGGAAAAATCTAGATTCTTGAGCATTGGGGCTACTGAGATGGCCTTCTTGATCCCCTCAAAATCTTGCCTTCCTTCTGTAGACCACCTAAATGCCAGGTCATTTGTAAGCAAGAGTGTCATTGGTCTGACCAAGCCTACAAAATTAGATATGAATTTATTGACAAAATTGATTTTCCCTAAAAAGGATTGGACTGCCTTTTTATTTGTTGGAAGGGGTAAGTCCATTATAGCTATGATCCTCTCGGGATCTATAGAAACTCCTTCCTTAGATGCTATGTGCCCCAAAAGTTTACCTTGAGGTACAATAAAAATACATTTCTTGGGATTTAATGATATCCCATAATCCTGACATTTCTTGAAGACTGATTCCAAATGATCAAAATGATCATCATCATTTTTTGAGAAAATAGTGAGATCATCCATATAAATTAGGATGACCTTGTTTATTAGCTCACTAAAGGCTATATCCATAGCTCATTGAAAGCTGGTTCCTACATTTGATAAGTTGAATGGCATCTTTGTGTAGGCAAATGTCCTCCATTTGGTAGTTAAGGTAGTTTTATACTGGTCTTCCTCAGCGAGCCAGATCTGATTATACCCAGAGAAACCATCAAGTAGAGAAAACCTCTCTGATCTAGCCATATTTTGAAAAATTTGTTTCATGGAGGGTAATGGATAGTGGTCCTTTAGAGATGCTCTATTTAGATCTCTGAAATCCACACATAGCCTTACATCTCCATTCTTTTTTCTAACTGGGACTAGATTTGATACCCAGGTTGAGTGTTTGATTGGAAATATTATTTTGGAACCTAGAAGTTTCTACAAATCATCTACCATTAGTGGCTCTATCCTTGGATTTACTAGTTTCTATTTATATCTAATAGGTTTGGATCCCTCAGTCAATTCTATGGTATGCTAGATAATGTCTCTATTGTATCTGTGAAGGTCTTCATAGCTCCAGGCTATGACTCTATCATACTTTTGGCACAAATCGATCAATCTTTTATTTTCTTCTGGAGTTGTAGAATTTTTGACCTTTAGTCTTTTCCCATCACTCACCTCCACTTCAGAATAGTCTACCTTATCTACCTGGAACCTTTTCTTTCCTAGGATTACATCTTTTGGGTCGAACAAATTTTTTAAGGTGATCAATCCTTTGGGGAGCTTATTGGTCCTTAATTGAATAATCTAATCACCATATGCCTCTTCAATTTTAGTTTTCAACTAATCTACAAACTCATCTAAATGTTGTAAGAAAGATACTACCTAAGCATCATTTTGAAACACTTGCCAATTCTCATCATTGTCTAGGATGGTTGGCCTCACTATAACTTTTACTGACTCATTGTTAACCAAAAGGTCAGTTGCTGGGTTGAACTATGAGCCAATTTGAGCCATCATATTAACCTTAATGTTTTGATTCTAGGGATTATATCAATATTGAAAGCATCGAAATCTTCTATCAAATCCCAAATCCTATGCCTGTAGGATCTCATTCTCACATTCTTGGCTGCTGCCTTTTCCTGTATTTGCTTCACCACTAACTCTAAATCTCCTTTTACTCTTAGGTTCTTTATTCCATTTTTCTAGGATAACAAGAGTCCATGTACTAAAGATTCATTTATACATCATTATTAGTGCAAGCAAATTAGAATTATATAGCTCTTAAAATTCTATCACCATTTGGAGCAGTGAGACAAATCCCTGCTCCATCACCATGTTTAATTCTGGCCCCATCAAAATTCAAAGTCCAGAGCTCTGAATCTTGAGCAATAGGTACCTCTTCTCATATAACATTTGGGATCACCTGATCCTCATCAAAAATGACATACATGCCCAAACCAGTAGAGTCATAGTTCCCATACAGGTTGTTATGCATCATAGCCAGCAACTGGCTGGTTTCTTCTTCTTGATCATGTTTAGTCTAGTCTCTTGACTCCTCAACAAAATTTATTTCTTCTTTATTCAACATGGCATGATCTATTCCTCATCTTGTTGTTGGTTCGTTGGTGATGTGGTCTTTGGATAGTGGTTCAGACAAAATTTTCATCTTTGAACCATACCTGGTTCTCAAAATGAGGTGAGACCAGTCAAGAGACATATACCCTCCTATTTTTCCCATAAAGTCTCTAGATAAACATAAACCAAAGATGAGAGGGATATCTATGACAACTATATCTTGGTTAACAATTATATTGGGACATGTGTATAATTGCAAGGGGAGTTGTTTGATTCTCCATATGGTTTGCACTATTTTGCCGTCTAACTGCATAACTCCCTTTGCAAGGGGTTCATATTTTATTTCTAAGGCATCAGTTTTTTGCTTGGGCATCATAGTGTTACTAGCTCCTAAATCTATCAATGAATTATGCAAGAGTTTCTTTCCAACTATCAGAGTCAAATAGAAAGGCTCTGACTTGGATTTACTTACTTGTACTGCATTGTTCACGAAGGTTGTTGTCATTAGAGGAACCGTATCTTTGAGCTTCTCCTTTCCAACAAGTCCTCCCTTAGTAATAGCACCTTCAAGAGCCCTTTTCCCCTGTAGATCTTCTTACAGTAGTGTCTTTTGTTTAGGAATTGCCAAAATATCCCATATAGATACTTGTGCTAGAGTTTTCTTTAATTGGTCCACTATGTTGATTTGTCCCAAAGACTAATTTTTTTGGTAATAGGGATACCTCATTCTTTCTTGAATCTAGGTAGGAATCCCTTGATCTTGTACCTACTGAGGCACTTCCTATCTAACAACAACATTCCCTTGCCCCTGATATGGAGGATTATTCTTGACTTGACCACTTACAAACACAAGTTGATCCACCATTCTCCTCTTCGATCTAGTGTAGTAATCGGATTGCACTACCGGCCTTTGAGAGGTAGATGCTTCGTTCAAGAAAACTACTTCTTCATCCTCAACCCATGGGAACAAATCATGTTCTAGGACTATTTCTTCCTCTTGTTGCAAGGACATTCCTTGCATCTACGCTACTAGAATCAAATTCTACATGCCGGGAGACTGGTAGGCTTGATTGCCACTGGTACTGGCAAACTGACCATCCATTCTTCTCTACTTAGCCACTCTTTGTTGTAGATTACCTCTAATACAATCTCTAGGGGTGTGAACATCATTGCAAGGGAAACACCAAGTGTTAGTATCATCCACATAATTATTCTGACCTAGAACCATCTCCCTGCTTAAGTTGGGAGGAATGGTCTGTGAGGGTGTGGGAACCACAACTAATTGATATTCTATTTGATTGTTGGTTTGCCTTGGGGGGCCTTGATACTGGTTTGGTTGGGATGAAAATCTATTTCCTTGATAGCCTTGATAAGGAGGTTTGGGGAACGTATTATGCTACCTCTTCATATTAATCAGCCCATTGGAGAATGTTCTTAGCATACTCTTAATATCATCCATCTTGGATGACGGAGCAGGGACTGGTTGTTTCATAGATGGAGAAGGGTAAAAATATATAGACACAGGGGGGATTATAGCTTTAGGAACCTCTTGGGGTAAAGGTAAGGAGATTTTTGGGAACATGGGCATGGGAAGCCTTGGAGGTAACTTTCTTGTATCAATTAAATGGTTCTCAGCTCTGACTGGAAGGTCATAAGCTGCTGGCAAAGTGTGTCCTCCCAGTGACTGAATCATAATAGATATATCTAAATTTAAAGATTTGAGATAGAATACTATGGCCATACCAAGGGGTGGCTTAGCTGTAACAGGGATTCTGTCCCAAGTTTAATGGAATATGGTATTGAAGTCAGTCATGTCCTCTTGCGGTCCCCTCTGAATAGTGATCAATTGTTGTAACAGGGAAGACTTATCACCCTTCTCTACAAAGCTTTCAAAAAATATATCTCCAAGCTAGTCCCATGTAGAGATGGTGTTTGGGGTTAAAGACCGATACCATTCTAAAGCCTTCCCTTTGAATGAGGCTGCTAACAACCTTAGGGCCACATTTTTCTCTGTGACACCATGTATGGCACAGACATATGATACATCTTGAAGATGTTCCATAGGTGTTTTAGAGTCTTTCCCACTAAATTTGGGTAGAGCCTTTAGATCATTTCTTGGAATAGGGTCCCAAAAAGTTGTTGGTATTGGGAGGATTAAGGGGCTACCAGTGTTCTAGCTCACATAATTTCTTAGAGGAACATTGGCTCCCATGTTTAGTACTGGTAGAAATTGGTTAGCTCTTCTTCTTAGACTAACTACTAGAGGTGGCAAAAGAATACCTAAATTTGTAGCAGATTATGATCTAGGGACTAGTCCACAACTCTGACTCCTCATAGCTCTTTAGTTCATGCAGTCTTGATACAAACTTCAAGACTGGTCCCATCAGGCATGCCAAAAACTGTTGATGGCATAAAATTGTACTAGATCCTAGCCAATCAACAATGGGAAGTTTCAAGCTATGGGATGATGTGGCTTGAAACAACCTCTAGGTTGTAAAGAAGCTGGTCTCTTCTATTTTATAGGTGTTAGGGAAAAGGGATAGAAGACTAAACAGAAACACAAAATGTAGGAATTAAAACCTAACTATGGAAATGTACCTGAGTGTAATCCTAATCCTAACCTGAGCAAGAGTGACTATTATAGGATATTATTACAATTAAGAGTAGACAAGTACATGATCAATGTAAAAGATTGGAATAACAGAAATAGAGGCTCACAACAAGGGAATGTTTTGCTGAGATATAGTAATTGCCAATAAAGGCATAGTGTTCAATCTTCTTAATAGAATCATTTAATCATAGAAGAGGCATAGAAGTCATGCACAGTTATGTAGAAATTTAGACTCCAAAAAATGAGATAGAAGCAAATAACATTTCCAATCACAACACTAGAAAATCTACAGTATAAACTACTTTGCAATTGACACATATAACATCAATAAAGGCATAGTATTCAGTCTTCTTATTGAATATTCCAATCATATAAAAGATTTAGAAACACACATATTCATATAAACTTTTCAACTTAGGAAAATGGAAGAAAATCAAATGATATTATTGGTCAAAACTCTGAAAAATCTAAAACTATAGAGTTCCCCCCTCTTCATTTTTTCTTCTTATATAGCCTCAGATGTCTCCTTGCATCACTTTCTTTCCGACACAATTCAACTTTGTCCTTCACTTGTAGGGGACAAAATAGACGGTACCTTTAATGCTTTGGGGGCTCCAAAAATCTACCCGATGAACTGTTCCATCTACTCGAATTAACTTCAGCTAATTTTCCCTCCATTTCACTTTACAGCAACAAATACACATAATGCTTTGAAATGGGAGAAGACACTTAGCCAATTTCCTTAAAATCCTCATATTACTTAAGGGGCACTGGAAAATGACACTTGGTGCTTTCTTCCAAATTCATTGAAGACACACAACTCTCTCCACTTTTCTTTAGCTATGTTGTAGTATCACTCGAGACACATATCGAGCTCTTATTAATGGTGACACTTGGAAGCTTTCGTGGGATTTTGAAGTAACATCTAAGGCCCACCACAATATTTATTTAGCAATGAAACTTGAAGATGATCTCTCAGTCGTCGACATGTGGAGGCTTTCATGGCTTCAAGGAAGATACGTGGCATCTTCCACTGCTTTAGTTAAGGGCATGTGGTGGCTTTCACTTTTCCTGGGGATGAAGTAGAGAGGGCTTGGAGAGAAACATTTGGAAGCATCTGCTACTTTATAACACTTAAACAAAATATAATGATGCCTTTCACTTTTGGACCAAAGTATCAAACCCAGGCGTTGAGCTAAAGTCTTTCAGAAGTAGACACATGGTGACCTCTGCCATTCTTTGAAAAAGTAGTTCAGGGCCTTTCACTTCTGCCACCTAGTGCTTTTCACTTAGTTGCTATTAGGTACATGGCACGATCCATGATTCTCTAGAAAGTTATAAATAGGGGCTCAAAGGATGCTAGGTGGCTAATTTCATGTGTTAGAAAGTGACACTTGGCAGCTTCCACGTGAATTCAATACTTAGGAAAAATAAAGTGAAGGAAAGAAAAAAGGAAATAAAGAGGACTAGCACTCAGACAGTGACACTTGGTGGCCTCTACTACACTTTGACACTTGGGCAAAATGAACTGGCCCTCTACTTCAAAATTTTGCTGCTTTGCTCGAGGTGCACAGGAACCAACATTGTGGTGCTCAACTATGAGTTTGAATGCATCATAGAGTAAAATTTACTGTACAAAACCTATACTAGGTCAATGGGGTTGATCCAATTTCTTATTCCTAGAAACCTATGGATAGAGACAAAAAGTTGGGTCAATAAAATCGATCAAGTATTTCAAAATATATGATAAAAATGATGATCAAAAGAATGAAATAAATGAAGTAAAAGTGAACAAATCTTGCAAGGGTTAGTTCACATCAATTTTACCATAATGTATATGATTGTAAATGCATCATATCTATGAATTAATCCTATATTAGATAAAATAGATCATACCTACACTTTTGATTGGGATACCCTTATTAAGTAGGAGCATGACCAATACAGGTATCCCCTAGACCCGATTATTGGATCACTTGTCATAAAATATCATGCTAGGAAGATTTCCAAAGCCTACATTCTAACATAATTTAATAACCACCCTAATGGATTCTTGAGGTTTAAAATGTTCACTCTATTCTAATTACAAGAAAGTAAAATCTAATCTACTACAAAAAAAAGTTTATGGCACAAATTCAGGGTAACAAATAATTAAAAGAACTATACTAAACTAAACATGTATTAGGAGACATATACTCATGTCGATGTATAGAAAATCATAATACATGGGAGAATAATACTATCTTCTATGTAATGATCTTCTATGCAAGCACTGACCTTATATCAGATCATACTGACATCACTCTTAAGTTTAGTGAGATGGTAACATGTAGTTTCCTTTGAACCACTAATCAAGAGTCATGAAAATTACTAATGAAAAATTGAACAAAAAGACAAAATAATTATTTATCTAAGTCAAAAATTCATGAAGAGAAGCCCAAGCCACTTTAGCTAAGACAAAGTACTACACAGGGTAGCTCAACTAAAAGTTAAAGGCTAAAGAAATTAAATAAATGCATGTGTTAATTTTTTTTAATTTTAGGGTTTAGATGGGGTCTTCAATTCTCTAAGAGAGCATTGCCAAGCTGAGTTAAAAAATTTATTCAAGCAATCATGCCAAAATATTATGGTCTAGATGAAAGCAAAACTAGGTGTAGTTGAAATCACAAATCGACTAAGGCTTGAGATAAGATTAAACTTAGAGATGACTCTAAGAGTTAGGGATCTACTAAGGTAATATAAATTCTTATGTAGGTTACTTTCAACTACTTAATTTAGATAGAGTCTTTCTTCCTTATAATAATTTTTCTAAGCTAAGTATGCATCACATAAATGATAGAGTAAGAAGGTGCCTAGGAAAAATACTCCTTCGACACTAAACCAATATTCTCATTGGTTTAGCCAAATATGCAAACATTCTGAGAGACTTAACTTTTCAAAGGAATCTTTAAATTAAAAATAGATCTACTCATAACAAGGACCAATTTAAAGTCTCAACTAAAGAATTTGATTAGTAAGGCCCAAGGCATAATTCATCCCATTAAAGATGAGAGAACAACAAGATATTTACTTAACAAGTAAAAACTCAACATCAAAGGGTTGGTCTATAGGACATTATTAAATGGTTAAGCCTTAACAAGAGTGACCTTAGTCAAACCTAAAGGCTTCATTCCTTTATATAATTATAACAATTGACTTATGCTTCTAATAAAATAATTATTTAATTTTTAGATGATCTTGTTAGAAGGAAGGTTTATATTAGGTAGTTTACTCAACTATTAATACCAAAGGTAAATTTTCACAAGGCATCCTTTTTACATCAAAAAACATCACCATATAGATATAAACAATCCATCTATATTGTTATTCCCAATAACAAATTCACAATTATTTATTTGATTTCCACTCATATTTGCACAAGCTCAATCCATTGATTCACTACACCTTTTGATTACAAAGGGAGACATAATACTTTTTAAAAAGTCACTCAAGACAAAGATTTTAGTAAGGAAATCAATATATCAATTTGGTTAAAAAATCCCAAAAAGGCTAAAGAATATTTTATGCATATATGATCTTTCCCAAGGTCTTGAAAACAAACATTATTAATTAGATACACCTTTGTTTATCAAGATATCCAATTAGGAAGATAACAAAATTCTTTACCCACAACAAGGTCATTATATAATGATTATCTTTCATAAAAACAATACAAGTAGGCTAGCTACAATTCATATTTATAAATATAATAGATGACATGCATCAAATACATAATAAGAGGCATAACACTAGGCTTGATTACATAGTGAAGGGCAACTCCATCTTCAATGATGTTCCTCATCCACTCCTAAGTATCTACTAGCCATAATAAGGAAGGATCACCACCCAACCTTTTTTCATCATTAATTTGATGTTCTAGATACCTCAAGCCTGAAATTCCCTACTTCGAGCATGTTTATATCACTTGACCAAGACAATAGTGTTTTTCTAGGCAAGGGTGTTTTGACGCAAGGGAGATACCATGTACTACCTAAAGTCTTATTCCCTATTATTACCCATGAGATTCTAGTCTTAAATATATTCAAATGATCATTAAAATGATCATACAAATGAAGCTAAGCATTCATAAATGTAAAACTAACAGATAAGATTTCACAACATAATAAGACCCACCACTCCCAACATAGGAGGACTTCAACTACTACCACTATGATTTCTAAGTAAGGGTCAAACAACCTTCCACCATGACCATCCCAAAATGACTTTGACACATTACTATTAGGAAATTTATGGGAGCATCAAATAACCTTCCACTATGCCCAACATAGGATGAATTTTATATCCTACTGACATAATAGTGTTTCTCATAGACCACCATCACTTAGTGTCACAACATCATAAATGTATCCTCATAATAAATCAAAAATCATTTCATTCAACTAAGGAAGTACAACCTCTCCAAGGCCCTCAAATGGGAAAGCACTACATGGTAGCCAATGCAAAACCATGGGCAAGGTAGTAAAATAGGAAGAATAAACCAAGTGGTCTTATTCTCTAGAAAGCAATAAGATCAAATAAAGAATAAAATCATTTCATTCTAAGGGAATAATAAAAAACATAATTTATTAGAATGCCCACCTATACACATCCATACCACCTAGGTGTTATCCTCTAGTTATCTAGACTTGTCTCTCCCAAATTATTGTCCCTATCTATTATTTTACTTATCTTATGCTAATTCTAACTTATTTTTTAATTGGAAAAAGTCCTGAACTAATGGTGTTCCACTTCTATTTATATACATCTCAGGATTAGCAAAGAACTAGCCATTTTTCAGGCCATGCCTCATTAAGGGAAATTCTTTTGTATGTTTAATTAAGGCACATGTCATATGTTTTAGGATTATATGGTTGGTTCAAATATTCACATACATTGTTTCCCACTTGATTAAATACTAAGGCAATCAATAGAATATCTTCCAATTATATGCTAGACATTCTAGACATTGGCTATAAGATCTTTAACTCATACAACAACAAGTTTTACCAACCAAACTTAAAGGTTAGATACATAAAACATATAATAAGTTAATAAATATGGTGTAATAGGCATATGATCACTTAGCATGGGTTTAGGGATAAAATTGATTAGTAATATAACCATGCTTGGCATAGTCTCTTTCTTTCATTAGCCATTTTCCTATTCTTTCAAACTTAATGCACACATCAAATTCCTCTAACCTAGTAGTTGAAGATATAGAATTTAATTAATCATGGCACTCAATATATTATAGGCAAAAATCATACCAAGGAATACAAGCATTCATTTAGTTAGGTTCTCATCACCTTATACAAATAAAATTGCTAAATCATAAGCTTATGATCAATTATTCAAACATTATTTATGTCAATATATATCATAGATAAAATTAGATTTCATAAAGAAACATTACATAAATGAAATGTAAGCATCATACTTTCATAAGTAATCAATCCAAAACATGATTGATAATAGGTGTTTTTCATGGTTCCCAACTCATGAAAAGCCTTCATAAATCCTTGCACACCTCAGTTGGACATGACTTAACAACATAATTCTTGATCAAAACACATAAGTCATAATTTCATAGTCATTTTTGTCAAAGATAATCAATATAAAAAATGAGGGCTTATACCTCTTGGGCCTAATTACATGCAAGATGGTGATTATCATGTCTATTTTAGTGAAAAAATAGGTATGCCACAGTAACCTATATAGATAAGTGAGTTTTGTTAAAATTTATAATGTTAGATGAAACTACGTAGATTATATTTTTTATATCAAATTAACACTTTGTTCTGGTTGCATCAACCTTTATATAAAATTTATTACAACCTATTACTTTGTATTTTTTATAGTAACCTATATAAATAGTTGACTTTGGTTAAAATTTATATTTAGATAAAACTGCTCTTGGATATTCAAATGACTATTTAAATGAGATTTTTTTTACATATTTATATGAAAGTTTATTAACTATATATAATTGATCTTAATGACTTAATTTAAAATAATTTATTATTTTCATATTAAAAAGTGCAATGATAAATATAGATTTGTGTTTGAATTGAATGGTGTTTTAATTTATATAGCTCATAAAAATTTAGTCATCACAAATAAGTTTAACATAACATGGGACAATGAGATCAAAAATAAATGCTACTTCCTCTAACCAAGCTTAAGGGAATTATTGTGTAGGTGTTTATGTAGCTTCAAAATTGGGATAGGGGAATTAGCTAATTCCAAAATCATGATTGAATTAATGATGTAAAATCTTCAAGAAAAAACATAAAAATTAAATAAATTTTAGTTTATATATACCTACTAATAATTTGGCTCAATTCAAAGAGTTGACTATAATTGTTTTGGAATTTCTCTAATATTCTGTAAAGCACTAGAGTTAGTTTGAAAATATAAAAGAGGTCTATACAATTAATTCAATACAATGTTACTAATGCATCTTACAATAAAAATATTTATTACAAAAACTTTAATAATTATTTACCTAAATACAGTTACTTTTTACATGATTTATTACTAGTTTTGATATGCATAACATATGTCAAAGATGTAATGTAATTTTTCAATAGATTGCACCCAGTGTTCAATAAACAAATTATTTGTGATAAGTTTTCTAAACTTAAGATAATTGTGGTAAATATTTTTTCCTACAATTTGTGATAATAATTCAACACTTATTATATTTTTTTAATTTACACAGACTTATATTTATGGTATGAAAATAAAATAAACATTATATTATGGCTATTTTCAATCAATTTTATGTTCCATTAATTATATGTATGACAATTTTGATGTTTAAATTGTTACATAGATTTATTTTTAATAACTTTTTAAAACTAAACATTACAAATATATTTTTGATAATTTCACCACACTAAATGTTATATGGATATTTTTGATATTTTACCTATACTTACGTTGGTCATTATTTGTCCACACTAGATGTTGCATTAATCTTATGTATGATAATTTTTATATTTAAATGTTACATAGATTTATTTAGCATAGCTTGTCCACACTAAATGTTACAAATAAATTTATGATAATTTCACCATACTAAATGTTACATTGATATTTGTGATGTTTTTCTTGCACTTTTATTTGTTTATAATCTGTCTACTCTAAACATTATATAGATATTTATGATAATTTCACCACACTAAATATTACATGGGTATTTGTGATATTTTTCATGCACTTATAGGTAAGCTAATAAAAATAAAAAATTATGATAAACGTGTTTCAATTTATCATGGCTAATTTTGAGTCAATTATATCAAAATAAAATATTAATTATTGATATTGTTTTCAATAAAAATTGAATTAATTCAACAAATTAAGCTTGATAATCTAGTTTTTTACATATAATTCCATAAACTAGAATCCAATTATATAAAAAATTAATTCCAATATTTGATAATATAAAAGACAATAAAGATAGTTTTGGGTTTTAATCTAGACTAAAATATGTGCAAATTTAATGAAACGATGGCTTAAATAAGAACCTTATAAAATCCTATACAACTTCTTCATATTTGAGATCATTGATTTTCATTCCCAAGATAGTATCAATAACATTTTCACAACTATGAGTTATCATAGGTTTTTTCCTCTATTAAAGTTCCCATTAACATTAAATATCTATTCTCTAAATTGGTAAGTCTCCATTAAGTCAACCTAGACATGTTCCATGGGTTGCTCAAAGCATAAAGTTGATAATAGTTAGTAATAAATACAAATTGATCTTAAATTTATACTCACTTGGTCAAAATTGGATAATTAGGTGATTAATTGATCATTAATTGAGAAATACAATAAAAATATCCTGAGACATTATCATAAAAATATAAAAATCTGAAAAACCTCTCAAAGGAAACCATAGAGCCAAGTATCAAAATACAAACATTTCATTGCATTATAGATTGATCATGATGTTTCTAACATACATATGTGGGATAATTATGTGTAGTTTGATCCATTTTTATAGTATTAGATCATAGGTAATACCTGATCACTCAATAGGGAGTGGTTGGGTTTGCCCAACCCAAAGAGATAACTCATTTTTCAAAGTCATATTTTTTTTTAAAGTGTAATTTGGGTTTCAAAGGAATGATAAAGAAAAAAATATTAGTGCATAATACTAATGTTAAGAATACCCGTAAGAAATATCTATAAGTGTATTAATAGGCATATAAGGAGTTATAGACCTAAAAATTCATATAATACATGAATTGTACTGGTTAACACAAGCATCATAGTTTCACAAAAAAACATCTCAAAAGCATTTGAGTAATTATTTTTTTATTTTAATAGTGATAGAGAATACACATGACATTACCAAAATCAATGATAATTATTTTGATCAATAAAATATTATAAAATATAAGTACATTCCCCCACCTTATTTTTTAAATTTCAAATATTTTAAGTGCAATATCATTCTATTCAATTTCTCAAATAATATTATGGTATTATTTTTATATTTTTTAATTCTAAATTATCACTATTTTTAAATTATTTAGATCAATTTAATCTAAAAAAAGTAAAATATTCTTGTGAACTCAATCATTAAAATGTACATGAAAATATCTTAGGTTTCTTCTACTTTAGGGTTTTATACTTCTTATAATTTTATGATTATCCTCTATTAAGGTTTGAATTTCATATATAATTTATGATTTCCCCTTTTCCGTAATATTTCTTTGTGATTTCATGTGTGTATCTTATGCCATCTAAGAATGTTAGATATCTTTTACCTATACACCAAAGTTATATATTAATTTAGTTTGTAATTGATAATATTCAAATTCCATTGAATCAATCTCATGTTTTTGTGGTAACTAGTATGGTTTAAAATAATGATATACATTTTTCTTATTCTAGTGAGACATAGATTAATGTGGAATTCATATATGCAAATGAATGTGTTATCAGTGGTGTTATGTTTTATCTTGAAAATTATAATAAATATGATATGTAATATAATGATGAATATCATAGTAGAATAATCCCAATGTGTTTAATGGTGTAAATCCTAAATAATTATAATAACTTTAAAAAAATAAATAGGATTAATAAGCAATGTAAATACATATATACTATTTTGAATTTTATCCTAGAGTTCAAGAGTGAAAAACTTGTTAAGGAAACCACACTTGAGGAATGACATGTTGAAATTTTAAATGAAACTAATCCATTTATTAAAGGCATATATCCTATAATAGGTGTTCATATCATTCTTATAACCAATACTATTAATGTGTAGAAACTTATGATTACACAAGTGATGCATACACCTAGTGTGGGGGAAACACAACCTACTCATGTTTTTATGGTTATCCCTATGAAACATACTTATTTTCCACCTAGTTTTATAAATCATGAGACACAAATTTTTTCTAGTAAATCTAATGTACTGACTAGTGAATATCTTATATGTAATTTGATAAATATTTAGGCTATGGTTAATTTAGTGTTTCAAGGTTCATATAAACTGTGTTATTTGAAAAAATCTCAAAAATTATTACACAACAATTTAGTACTATGTATTCCACTTTTCCATTACCGATAGTATTCATTTCCTAATATTAAACTAATCAATGTTAAAGGTGATCTAGAAAATCATATTATATCCTTACATGTTTCATTTTTAAACTATACATATACAAATAAGACACTAACAAATAAACTTACCAAGAACCTTAAGAACTATTCCTTAAAATGATTTTATGACCTTCCTCTTTAATTACTAGATTATTTGAATCATTTATCTAACCAATTCTTAACTCACTTCTCCAAAAATATCAATGAAAATTTATCTTATTCTCAAAATGTAAAAGACAATCAAGGCCCTTATGATCCCACTAGTGACTATGTGCTTCACTCTGACTATGATTTAAAATTTGTCAAATCTTATGGTTGTTAATTGACTTAAATACATATTAAAAATATCATATATTGACATATCCATGAGTATATTATGATCTAATTCTTTTCATCTTTAAATGTCATTTGTCATATGGTTAAATACTATGAAGTTAAAATAAATTATAAAAAATTCTTAAAGTATTGGACCAATGCTCTCATATATTATAGTGATAAATTTAAGATAAAACTATCTTTTAAGTCCAATGTCAATGATACTAAAAATGAGGATAAAACAATGGTCAATGCAATTTCACAACCTATTAATATGATTTTAATATGGATTTTCAAAGGAGGAAGACTACATGATTATTACAAACTCTTATAAGTTGTTACAAAAGTTAATCAAGTTTAATCTCTTATCTCTCCCTCTACCAATGGAGGTTGATATGATTAAGGCATAAACTAGGGGGTTTTATATCAATGCATATTCTAATTTTCACATGTGTAGGACATTAACTAATAAATTTTTGGATTGAGACATAAGATACATGATTTAATAGAGAACAACACTATTGATCTCAATAATGTTATCAAACCTATGAATGACTCTGTTTCATAACTTGGTATAAAGATTAAGCTATTTCCTAACCCATTTTCAAAACACGAGGTATAAGAAACCAAGAGTAATCCTTAAGTACATATGACTTAAATTTCATATACTTATTTGACTTATTATGATTCTATAACTAAGGATGATCATCCTATAGATATTATTATGGTACACTTAAAATCACACATCTACAATTACCTAAAATCATAGTTAATGAGTATGATTTTTTTGATAATGATTCTACAAATTCACCTTTTTCATAATGATTTCATTGACTCACATATTATGCATAATGTTGTGATGGATAAGGAGTTAGATGAAAAATTATGCACTATAGCATTGCTTACTAGTCTTGGAGATACACATCAAGACTTGATTAGTAACAAAATATATTAAAATGTTTTGATAGAAAGAGATAAAAACCCTCTTAGGGGTATTTTATTTCCATTTATGGTAGGGACTATAACTATAACTAATTATTTATTAGTTTTATCAAAATAGGTGGATATAAAATTATATTTGGATGTCCATGGATACATAATATATGAAAAATTGAAACTTTTGTACATTAATGCTTGAATTATATCTATAGAAACTAAGTGGCTATAATATCAATTATTATTTTAAATAAAACCATTTAGCCTAAGAAATTTCTTTATCCACCTCCATAACAACCTAAAATAAAAATTTCATAGGTTAAAATTATAAACGCAAATAAAAGTAAAGTGATTGAATTTATTCAATGATTTATTCTCTAACATTCATTACATCAATAATCTATTTGATTTTATTACATGTTATCTATTTTATCAAATCTTATAATAGTTTTAAAAAGACCTTGTTAGTGTGTTTCAAAATCAATACTAGGGCATTCTCCTAGTATATGATGGAGCATTCACATTATTATGTCCACTAGAGGTATGCAATGTTTACATGATCATGTTTAATATGATGATGATGCTTGATGTTTTTCATTGCATGATCAATTTTATGATTTGAGATATGCTTGTTAATCTCACCCATAACATGTAATATTTTAACTATATAATTTTGGGTCTAGACATGATCATCCCATTGAAGAGATCATATGTTAGTCAAAACATTATTCAATTAAAAAAATAAAAAAACACAAAATAAGGACCTATTCATGACATTTTTTACTAATACACATTAACTGATTAATGTTATTCATAATGTACAGGATGAATTACATATCTACTTGATATGAATATGATATTTACATTATACATGTGTAGGATGTAGGATATATAGGTTACATATGATACATGGACATATAAATGTGTGACATTATTACACCTAGGGTAAACATTCTACATTGGTGGCATGCATATGTTAGGTGGCCATTCTTAAACATATAAGGTTATATATCTATTTACTAATAAATTGATCATAAGACTTTAACACATGAATTTATCTCACTTGTACTTTATATAGTTTTATTTTGTATTGATATTGTATTTTAATATACTAGAAGATGGCATTGGTGTATTATGTGAACTAACATCAATTTCTCTATGTGTGCTTGATATTGATGATAATGACATATTTTATCATTGATCTATAATATACTATGTGTTTGATGAGTGATTTTTTTTTAATATCATATTGTGTGTTATTTGTGTTGAAGGATCTTTTAGTATGAGTCATGGACATGTTATGTCTGTTTCATGTCATCTCTTGTGTACTTATGTTATCTTTGATTACGATAGTTTGTGTTTGTGTATGGATACATATATGATCATTACTATGATCTTGGTTTAATTATTTATCTCATGCATACCTTTTTTTTTAATTTCATGATTTTTATCATGCATATATTATGATTCTTATCACTGCATGCTTAATGGATATATCTTTTAGACAATGAAACTTATATGTTCATTGACTTGAATCACATGTTTTATATGTGCTTTAATGATCAAATATTTCTATGATGGCATATAGTATCATATTTTTATACATAATTTACATGATTATATTATTATAGATCACACATGGTGGATATAAATATTTATTTTGAGATGAGTGATTCATAGGATTCATCCCTCATATCAAAAAAGGGGAATATATTAGGATTGTACTAAAGATTCAGACCATAACAGACATATAACTTACATTACGGTTAATATTATTTGATTAAAATTAAATAGATTGAGTAGACTAGGTCAAATTATGTGATTTAAATTAAAAATTTTGAGCCATATATGGAGCATTATACAAGATTATGAGGAATAGTTTTGGAGTTTTATGTTTTTAATGTGTTATTTTGATTTACCAATTAAATGTAATAAAATATAAACTATTTAAATCTTGATTTATATTAAAAAATATACAAAATCTAAATTTAAAATATATTAAAATATAAAAACTAAAATGAGCTAAAAATAATAATAGAATATGAAAACCTAGCTTGGATATAACTTGTATTAACTATGTAAGTAGATCGATGACATAAAATTAGTTGGAGAGATTTGTGAACTATGTCACACCTAATTTTTTTTTGATGTGCTAGGATATGACTACACTAGGGTGGACAAAGTCACACTTCAACCTAGTTCATTGATTGTGGTTGTATTTATGTTGAATGTGAGATTTAATTTTCTATTTGAGTATCTGAAGCTATTAAGGGTGTGTTGTGAAATAAAACATGAAGAAATACATATATAACATAGATAAAAAGGAAACATCTAGAATTATATTGAATAAAAATGCATACATGTCCATTTCAATGAACCCATGACATAGGAAATAGCATTGGAAAACCTAAAAAGGTAAAAAACCTATAAAGTGATATTCATTAATTAAGAAACATTTACCCAATGCACACTTATTACTTCTCACTTCCTCTCAAATATTTTCAAAAAACATTTTAATCACCTGAGTATGTTTTAATGTATAAATTATGTAAACAATAATGGTAAAACCCTATTTATAGTGAAAAGTGAAGTGAGGTGACCATTGTAACCAATGGGTCTATCCATCCTCAGAACATTTTAAATAACTAAAAAGTAATAAACAATTTATGTTTTATGATTTATCTAAACATGTTTTTAACCCTTATTTAATAAATAATATATAATTATTATTTAATTACATAAAATTTACAAGGTTATATAATATCGCCACTTAGACATGAAATGTTCTAACACTCCTCCTAAATTTTAAGTGGGAATAAAATTCATAGTTACCTTAATAAAGGTTTTTTTTTATGTACAAAATTAAAGGATTTAAAAACCTTCATCATTCCAACCATCATATTTTGAAAAAAAATAACTTATAATACATAAACTACTCAAAAGTAATCCTAATATATCATGATCAGGAGACTACATCTCACAATTTCTCATGAGAAATAACTAAATATATTTGAATCCTTTTATAACATAAGGAACTCCATTAGAAAGTATAATTTTATGTATTGGGTACAAAAATAAAAATTTTACATACAGTTTATAAAAAAATAATATAACTTTCACATGAATTTTTACAATGCTTTACTTCAATATATTTAGTTCATTGGTACTACACTAGTTTTTTTACCATAGCTATATAAATTTGGTTATCACAATGAATTATGGTATTGTCAGAAACATACAAATTAATTTCGCCCAATAACCTTCATACCTACATGGCTTATTTAGTATTTTCCATAACACTTATATACTCTACTTTTGTAGAAAAAATAGAAATAATAGGTTTTTTTTGTTGATCCAAGTGATATGTCATGCGTTAAACTTAAGAATATATCTAGAAGTAGATTTATGATCTATATTATCACCCACATGATCAAAATGACAATGACCATATAAATTAACATTATTAATCAAAGATTAAAATAAACTAAAATTTATAGTTCCTTTGATATAGTGATGTATTCTCTTTTTTAATTTGTAATGATCTAAGTATGGATCCTGAATGAATCTAGAAGCAACACCAATAACATATGAAATTTATATCCTAGTAATGGTTAGATAAATAAAACTCACAAAAAAATTTACATACATAGTAGGGTTAATTTTTTCCACATGTAGGTTTTGGATCAAGTTGAACACAAACTTTAATAGTAGTAGATCTAGATTTACAATCGATCATATTAAACTTAACAAGATGATTTTGTACATACAAAGATTTTGATAAAATAATATAATGTTTATAATGAAATATATTTATTCCAAAAAATAATTCAAAATTCCTAAATCAATCATTTCAAACATTTGACTTATTTTATCATTATATTTATTAATGAAACTAGTTAGATCACTAGTAATCAAAATATCATCAACATATAATACAATTAAGATTAAATAACCATTTTAAACTTTAAAAAGGAGATCATTATCATAATAGTATTTATAGAAACCTAGTTTTTTTTTAAAAATAAGTAATTTTAGAGTACGAAGGTCAAGAAGCTAGTTTTAAACCCTAAAAGTATTTCTTGAACTTACACACATAATATTCTGTGTTAGGGTTAGTAAAACATTTATAATGAGTCATATATATTTAATATTTTAAATAACCATTTATAAATGCATTATTGACATCCATTTGGTGGATAAACATCCATTTTATAATGTAAGAGTAATAAGTAATCTAAAAATACACATTTTTTACATGAACACAGGTTTCGACATAGTCAATCCTAGGTTTTTGAGTAACCCCATGAGATTATAATCTTGATTTAAATTTGTAAATTTTACCAATTGAATTATATTTGATTTTATAAATCTACCTACAACAAATAATATTCCCTTTAGGTGGAGGTGGGATAAGATCCCATGTTTGATTTTTAATTATGTAATTATACACATCTTGCATAACAACTTTCCATATATCATATTGAAAGGCTTCCTCAAAATATTGAGGTTCACATTAATACATAGTAATTAAAGCATGGTAAAAATGTTGACTCCTAGTTAATTTATTACTACTATCAACATTAGAAGATTGGATTATGGATTTTACCTATTTAGGTATTTTAGATTTCATATGAACTTTAGGGGGTTCATTAGACTCTAAGTTATCCAAAGATGGATCAACTTCCTCTATGACATATGTTTCTTCATAAGGACAAACATGAGATCCATGTTCATCAAAATAATAAATTTGAGGAGGTTTCGCAAATGGTTCACTAAAAGATATTTAAAGAATAATATTATTCTTATTATCAATGATCTATCTTTTATATGGATCATATACTCTTAATCCTTTAGTTTTACCTCCATAACTTACAAAAAGAAAAGAATAGGAGGTAGGATCAAGCTTCTTTATTTTAAATTTAGGAATAAAGATGGAATCATGGTTACAAAATATCCTAAGATGAGACACATAGGGTTTCTATTTAGAAAATATTTCTAAAGGAGTAAAAATATGAAAATATTTATTATGGAATCTATTAAAAATATGCACAATAGTATTCATGGATGCAACCTATAAGAACTTAAAAATATTTGAAGAATGTAACATTGGTATAGTCACTTCTATAATGGTGTGGTTTTTCCTTTTAGTAATTACATTCTACTGAGGGGAATAAGGACATGTTAGTTATATTCGAATACCATAGTTAATACAAAAAAACATCAAACTCTTTACTAATATATTCACCACCATTATCAAATCTTAATCTCTTAATAAAAAAACTAGAAGCATTTTCAACACTAGATTTAAATTCCTTGAATTTAGATAACACTTCAAATTTATTTTTAATTAAATATTACTAGATCATTCCATTATAATTATCTATAAACTAACAATATACAAAGAACCATTAAGAGATACAACTTCAATAAATCCTACTACATCACTATGAATCAATTCTAAGAGATGTGAAGAATTTGTATCGTGATTCTTGTGGAAAGGATTAGTATGTTACTTACCATGTAAGTAACCTTCACAAGTTTTAGTATGAGAGGATATAAAAGGAATACCAATAACAAGATTATGAGAATACATATCATATAATTTATTTAAATTAACATGTTCTAATCTTTCATGCCATAATTGAGATTCATTCTTATTATGTGATTAAATAGAACATTATAAGAAGAACTAAAAATGTATAAATTATTATTTTGAATGCCTTCAATAATCAGAGAACCATATTTATTTCTAATACATCAATTATCTTTAAAAAAAATTAAAATTAAGTTATCATTTGTAAGTTTAAAATAAGATAATAAATCATTCTAAAGCTTAGGTACTTATAAAACATCATTAATAATAACATTTGAAATTTTTTCCTTTCTTTCCTTAGTTGCATCTTAAAAAAATTGTCTCCTAAATATATCTTTTCAGAAAAATATCTAGTATCAGATAAAATGTTAGATAAGCAAGTCACATGGTATGATACACCACTATATATAATCCATTTATTCTCATTATAAGTAAACAAGGTACCATACAAAGTAATAACATTAGAATTATGTTCTTGATTATTATTATGATTAAGGTTTTGACTCTTCAAATGGTTTTGATTATATTTCTTACCTTTTTATTTTTATAAGATTTATTTTTAACTCTATATTTATTTTTATAACAAGTTTCCCTTCTATGACCAAATTTATGTCACAGATTGTAATTTACATTAAACTTAAATTTATAATTCCTATTATCAGATATCTTGTTCCCATTTTTTTCCATTGGTATAATAAGGGTTATATTTTATTATTATTATTCTCAAAAATAAGGTTGGAAGTGAGAAGTTCCTGAGTGGCATTTTTCATTAGAATTAAAATTATACATCACTTGTTCTTATTAAATTATAAGAGATAACAGGGTAATGAGGTCAGGGATTTCTTATTTTATTTAGTCTTTTGAATTAAAGATTAACATAAATTTTTAAAAACTCTCATGAATATTAAGTTGAATAATGAAATATAAAAATTGATATTGAATTAGATTACATTTACATCAATATAATTGAGATTTAATATTCTCAATTTTAACAAGAAAGTTAACAATTTTTCATCACCTTTCATAGGTTTAGTAAGTAGCTCAAGAATAAACTTAATAATCTTAGAGAGACAAATGAAATCATGTATAGACTCAAGGATTTTTAAAACATCACTAGGAGACTCCTAATTTTTGATATGGAGTAGGAATTCATCCTTAACTCTCTATAAGATAATTGAAATGGCTTATTGTAATTTCTATTCAAACATATTTAAAATATGAAGAGTCACATGTCATCCTAATAGGGTCTTTTCAATCTTGATGACAATGTTCCATAGCTTTTATGCCATAAATTCCACTTTAATGTGTATTTTCCATATATTAAAGTTTGATCCATTCAGTATTTGAGATTTATCTA
>JARHVA010003210.1:717500-722500 GCA_037957365.1 Torreya grandis | reverse complement strand
TGATTAATTATAATATATTACATTTGTGTATTTAAACACTTCAACCTTAGGCATGACTAAATGTAAGTTATTGGAATTATTGGGTGTTGGGAAGAGTCATTAGGTGGTTTGGTAATGAGAAACTATAGTAGCCATGGATGGAATAATTATGAAAATGTGTAATATTATTTAAATTTTCACAACTATCAAATTATGTGGGTGAGATGATTATTTTATCCACTTCCCTATTGATCAATTATGGTGTACTTGAAGAATTTTGGTTTATTTAATAGCAAATCTAATCTTGAGAACACTAATTACTTAAGAAATTAAGTGTATAGATTAGTTTTGTATATGTATTTATGCATGTTTTTAAGTGATGGAAATTATATTATAAACACACTATGTTTGGCCTTGTAGAATTTGTTATGAGGATATTTTCAATAGGGTATATTTCCACATTAACTTGTAAAGATAACTAAATGGATGCCCTTCCAATTTTAATACTGTTCTTTCTAGTTTGGAATAATAGTAAAAGATTATTCCATTTTTAATATCATTATGCCAAGATTAGGAATTAGGAAAATTATTGAATCAAATATTGTGTTTCAATGGTGTAAATTCAGCCATGATAATAATTCATGAATATGCCTTATGGGTAGTGAAAGCATGAAACCATAATTAATTGCCAAATTCATTGTTTGGGTTATAATTAACTTATAATTAAATCAAATCAACCATATTAAATAATTATTTACTAAATTTTAGGTGATGATCCTCTAATTAACTTATTAAAATTTGTTATATTGCTCTTGCCATGCTTGGATGGCCATGTGTGAGCAATACTTTTGTGATAACTGGATATTCATTATTATAACCATGGCTAGTCTAAATTTTTAACATGGTAATTAGCCTAATGTTAGAAATTGGCATTCCTATAAAGTCATTAATCTTTTGGTTAAATCATTATTTGTTCTTAAGCTATGGATTTTAAAGGAACTATTAGTGTGAGGACCCTTGGTTAGGAATTCTTTAACTTAATTCTAATTGAGTATCTAAACTAATATTGATACACCTTAGCAATTAGTGTTCATCTTGTACCAATTAACAACTATTTGGTTGTGTCCAAGCTTGGCTTATTGGTACCTTGGTCTCCCTTTTTGGCCCTATGGTACCTCCTTTATTATCAAGACTATTTATTTAATTGAACTAGTATTATATCTATTGTTATGATGAAACTCACCCTATGTCATCATCCTTGTTAAGGATACCCATGGGCCTGATTGAATTTTCTTGCCTAGTGAGTTGCCAAATCATAACCATATAGGGTTATTAGATGTTTGTATTGTCTTGAGGATTCCTAGGTGGTTTAATAGGGAAATTAAGTACCCTCTAAAGTTTCAAATGATATTATTGTGGGCCTGCACACTAATACCCCTCGAATGGTGTTTCATCCTTTCAGTAACTCATTTATCTATGGAATCCTCTAGTGATGGTCATCCTAACATAGATATCACTTTGACTAGAACCATTTATGTGTTGTCTACTCATCTTCTATAAAACCATGTTGATGTAACATGCATGGTAGAATGGCATAGTGGGTTCTACATGCAGTTCTATTGTGTTCTATGTTAAAAATTACCAAAAAGTTTTTTTGGGTTGTTTCATCTGGTATCAGAGCTTGTGCTTTGAGTATTTTACAAGATAATGTTCATTTTCTCTCACCTCTTAGAATTTAATTTTAATGTAAATTCACCTTTTTAACTAATTTAAGATGTATTTACTAATTGGTTTTTTCCAGTTACTACTCTAAGTGAGGTGTGTAAATGGCAATATGCCTAACTAGGTCATATAATTATTCATAAATCAAGGATAAATTTAGATTAGATGGTGATTTAATTAAGCAAATTTGAGACTAGAGTAGCCTAAAATTTTGGGAGAAGCCTTTTCTAAATTTGTAACCACTTGTGAAGCTATTCAAAATATGGTTTAAAACATAGGAGCATGTGTTGAGTAATGTCAAAAATGTTTCCTAATGATTTTCCTCAATCTGAGATGGGTTATGCACATGGTCTATACTACACATAATGGTGTTGATTGTGGTTGACTAGGCATCAATGATCTCAAGATATTTCCACCACATACTTATATGGGTGTAAATATTATTGATGCAACCGATACAATAGGTGTATACACTCATGAGTATATCAACCTAAAAGGGTGGTAGCTATTATGTTTGAGTTGTTGTTGTTGCATCACACCATGATGTTCAAAGTTGTTGTTGTTGCATCACACCATGATGTTCAAAGTCTAATTTTTCCATAATAGTCATGATCTCCACCTTTGACTTGGTTGGGTTAACCCTTCCCATTTTTGGTTGCATTCTAACAAGCCTCACTTGTCAACCATTGTCTTGTATGGGTAGGTCAATGGGAGATAAGTAGTAAAGACTTTACTCTTAGAATAAATGGAAATAGTTTTTGGTGTCTTTTTATGGGTTGTATGGATAGCCCATAACTAGACACTTGTAGCATTATGACCCTTGGGGATCGAAGGTTTAACTATGACTTGGAGGGCAAGATTGGGTATAAGGAGTTAGTCAGCATGGTTGAATCAGTTGAGTTTGTGTTTCCCTCTTGTCAAGGGAATGTCTTGAGCTTTTGAGGATATATAAAGCATGAAGGGTTGAGATCTAAAACATAAATAGAATTTTAAGGCATTATTAGACTCTCTATGGTTTGGTGGTAACATCAAAGGGATGTTATTTACTCCTTTTTTTCTCTATTGTTAGCACTTGGTGTAGATAATCGATAAGTTCCACTAGATTTAATTGTTAATAGCTGGTACAAGTAAGTGTAAATTCTTGCTTAGCTTGTGGATTACTACACCTAATGGGTGGCATCAAGCAAGAAAATTGTTAAGTATTATGTTTAAATGCTTGGAAGAATTATTTGGTTCTATGTGATGGACTTATAAGCTAAGTATGGATCAGGTTTCAAGTTGGAAACTTGGTTATGGTTGGCTGAATTGTAACCATGGTATATTTGAAGTGAATAAGTATTATTCATTATAATACTAAAGTGATGAAATTATTTATATTCATCTAAATTTTGGCTTAGTTTTCTATGTGAATTTATAACATTGAGTTGAATGAAGGAGCTTGCATTTTTGTCAGTCAAGAGGCTATAAGATATTGAGTGTGTAATTATGTATTTTGATTCCATGATGTGGTTATTGATCATGGGTATGTATTAATCCCATAATGAGGCTATGATTCCCCTAGTTATGTTTACCATCTGTGTGATGATTATTTGATTTTGGATTAAGTTTTGGCATCCATGAGGATGCCATGATGCTTAGGGTTATATATATTTTATCTCCATGAGGATGTCTTTTGCAATTGTGGCTATATTATGGTTATAGAAACTATGATTTCCATGTTGATGATGTAATATTTGATTTCCATGTTGATGATGTAATATTAACTTATAGCCTTGGATGAGTATACCCTTTCTCAAAGATTATTTTGTGTTAAAACAAGAAATACTAGTCAACCTTTGACTTGTTTTCATGATTCAATTATAAGGCTAGTGATAGAGCTTGTTGTTGGAATCATGAAACCATATTAAATGATCATAGGTGGCTTTTACGGGTTGGCCACCTTATGATATTTGAGATATAAAACTCCTAGGAGGTCTAAGGATGTATCTTAAGCTTGGAAGGCCTAGAAGGTGAATATGACTTACCTAGGAAAGTGAGGATGTTTTGGGGATCTCTTATTGCTAGAAAATAGCATGAGCCATTTAATATATGAGACATGAAATTGGTTGGTAAATTTTAAAGATTTATGGATGTAGATTTATGGGATATGTTGGGAAACACATTTCCTTGGAAGAATGTGTTGATGGATTTGAGATCCTTGAAACTAAGCATGATGTTACATGTTAGATATATTATGTCACCTTGGATGACCTTTGGACATCGAATAGACTGATGTGGAATATGGACCCTTATACTTCACTTTTCAGTGTGTTTAAATGTTGTGATGTGGAATACCTTAGTGTAATATACCAACCTCTTGAACCACATGTGTGTCATAATATTGTATTTCCCTTCAGTGTATGTAAATTATTATTTGATGTGTAAGCATTTCTACATATTATTGGTTATGTTAACCATGTAAATTTGTAACTTCTTATTTTGTATGAACATATTTTGTTTTAAAACCCCATATTTCCTTAAAGATCTATATTTTTTATGTATATGACTTGGTGTTTTGATGTGATCATGTACCATCTTATGATGTAAGTTTTCTTCCTTAATCAACCTCTGTTATTGAAAATTTTCCAAGGTATATTAATTGTGTTATTTAGTGTGATCTTGCATCATTGCTTTAGCATTAAATATTGATGCAAGTAGGAGGTTTTGAGTGAAGAGAACACTATATCTAAGATTATTAGACCAGATTTTGGATAGGGAATGGAGTCTCACATAGGCTAAGAACCCACTTCTCCCCTTTACATGAAGTAGCCACCTGGTTTTTTCAGTTTATGCACCATGAGTGCCATAGGATGGTCATGGGATCTTCAAACATAATGGTTGCCTCTTGGATTGAGTGTTCCTTCAACCACCTCTTTGAGGATGTTATACAAATAACCTTGTGAAATTTGTCTATGTAGCCTTCTAAAAATATTATTTGGTCCTAGAAATTGAATTTTTATGAAAAATAACAAGATTAAACTTGTTGAAATACAATTATGTATTGACTTGTAAAATCAAGTGTGTTGTTCATATGGTAATGGTTGAATTACCTAAAAAAATATTCTAATATGAATATTCTAAGTTGTTGACATGGGTTGATTGGTAAGTGAAACCATGTTGTTTATAAGGTATTATTATATATACTTGGTATTGTTTTTTGGAAATATATATATTTCTAATTATTTAAGCATGGCTGAAATGCATGTTAAATTTATGCTTAGATGGAGAAATATTAAGTCATGATCAAGTAAATTTTAATA